>JAQOTM010000214.1:197893-265713 GCA_029168755.2 Tillandsia fasciculata
ATTATTGGATTAAAGCAATGCAGGAAGAGCTCCATCAATTCGAGCGAAACAAAGTCTGGGAACTGACGAAGCCTCCGAAGCAACACAATGTGATAGGTACCAAATGGATCTTCAAGAACAAGAAAAACGAAGAAGGTACTATCATCAGGAACAAAGCAAGGTTAGTTGCTCAAGGCTATTCTCAAGTAGAAGGTATAGACTTTGATGAAACCTTCGCCCCTGTAGCTAGACTCGAGTCCATTCGTATATTGTTTGCGATCGCTTGTCATTTTAAAATCAGATTATTTCAAATGGACGTTAAGAGCGCCTTTTTAAATGGATTTTTAAATGAGGAAGTTTATGTAGCTCAACCGAAAGGTTTTGTGGATCATAAACTACCTAACCATGTTTTTCGTTGAAAAAGGCTCTTTACGGTCTGAAACAAGCACCGCGAGCATGGTACGAAAGGTTGACAAAGCACCTTTTGGAAAAGGGCTACACTCGAGGGGGAGCTGACAGGACTCTCTTTGTGAAGCATTATCAAAACAATTTCATAGTTGCTCAAATCTATGTTGATGACATTGTTTTTGGAGCAACGAGAGATAATGATGCTTCTAAATTCGCGGAGACCATGGAAAGCGAATTTGAGATGTCCATGATGGGCGAGTTGAATTATTTTCTTGGATTACAAGTTAAACAAAACGATGAAGGAATTCACTTGTGTCAATCCAAGTATGCACTGGAGTTGGTCAAAAAGTTTGATCTTGAAAATTCTAAGGATTTTCCGACTCCAATGGGAACTAGCCATAAGGGACTTGGAAGTGAATCACAAAGTGAGAATGTAGACGAGAAACTGTACCGCAGTATGATTGGAAGTCTACTATATCTCACGGCTAGTCGCCCGGATATATCCTTCAGTGTTGGGATTTGTGCGAGATATCAATCAGCACCGAAGGAGGTTCACCTGAAAGCGGTGAAACGGATCATCCGGTATATCAAAGGTACAATCAATTTCGGAATTTGGTATCCTATGGGAACGACTTTGGATATTGTTGGATACTCAGATGCCGATTGGGCTGGATCGGTGGATGACCGGAAAAGCACGAGTGGTGCATGCTTCTATCTCGGCCACTGCCTTGTCGCATGGCACAGTAAAAAACAGAATTGCATAGCACTCTCGACTGCCGAAGCGGAGTACATTTCTGCTGGAAGTTGTTCAACCCAATTGATTTGGATGAAGAGCGTGTTGAGCGATTTCCGAATTTCAACATCTTCGGTAACCATTTTATGTGACAACACTAGTGCCATTAACATTTCTAAAAACCCTGTGTTGCACTCTAGAACAAAACATATTGAACTTAGATATCATTTTCTTAGAGAGCTAGTTGAATCAAACATTCTTCAACTGTCATATATTTCAACTGAGGATCAATTAGCCGACATTTTAACAAAACCTTTGGATCAAAAACGTTTTATTCACTTGCGTAAAGCAATTGGCATGCTTTCCTTGAAATAAACTCTTTTGAAACCTTTGCTTAGATTAGGTTTTGTTTTTGTTCTTGTTTGTGTTTTGTTCTTTATCTATGTTCTGTACATAGCACACTAATTGAGCATAAATCATAATTGACTTTAATTGCATCCTTTTATGCATTTAGAAATTTATTATGTTTTTGATGTCATAATATTTCAATGTTGCAATGATCATTTACGTTAATTAAACCATCTTTAAGTGATCAAAGTCAATTTCTCTCTCAATGATCTCTTGGTATAGTCATTATCATATTTGATTGCTTAGTCGAGTATGAATTCGAGATCAATGGTTTGGTTGAATACTTTATATATTATATAATTGATAGCCAATTGAGGGGGAGTCAATGAAATGTGAAATGCTCAAAAGATGTGGAAAGAGTTACATCCCAATGAGGAGTGTGAAAACTACCACCACATGGAGAAAATGAAAGAAAAAGATACTCCATGAATGAAAAGCAAATTTTTGTTTTGAAAATTGTTGATGAAATCATATTGAAATACTTGACTCAGTCGTATTTCATGGTTGGTATAAGGTGGGATTTTTTTAAGATGCTCAAAGAGCCACTCCTTCAACAGATTGTCTAGATATATTATCTAACTTATCTGGGATTTCAAACATCTATTGATCTTGGTACTTCATTTTCTTTACTGAAATTGATGATTTGATAAAGACATTACACATAGGATCAGGATAGATGTAATTGAAGTTGTTCAACTTTAAGTGTTTTAACTTTCGTAAATCTTCGTTTCATTTTTGAATATTTTTGATAGATTTTGCATAATCTATTTCTTGTTGCATGAAACGATGCCATTTGTTTGAAGTTGACATGGTAAAGTGCTTACATACTTTTTCTGGATTTTATTGTGTTTTTCTAACTTTTTCTGAAGAAAAAGGTGTAGCCGATCCGGATCGGGGCAAGTGATCCGGATCCCGAACGCAGGATTTTTCCTGCGGGTAGCCGATCCGGATCACATTCTCGGCCGATCCGGATCACGGCTAGGGTTTATATAGAAACATACAGATTCTTGATTTCTTTACCCTAATCTCTGGTTTTCAAGCCTCTAGAGTCTCTCTCTCTAGATTTCTTGCTTCTTGGTGCTTCAAAACTCAAAGTTCTTCGGATTCAAGTAAGTTTTCATGATCAAAACTCGGTTTTTATTGGTTTTCATCAAACGTGAGTTGAAATCTTGGATCTTTTTCGTTTGTGAATGGTTTTTGATCAAATTTCTTTTGAAATAAGAACTCTGGATCAATTAGTTTTGCTTTTATGCTGGGATTCTACTTGATTAACGAGTTTTTAGGCTTCGATTTCTAAAAATTCGGTTTTAGGGCATAAAAGAGGAATTTTTGTAAATCATGAAATTGATCTATTTTTAAAATTCTTTTTGGAAAACTAATTTGATTCTTGGCTTCTCTATATGATTATGATTGTCTAGGTACAATGTTTTCAAATTTTTCAAAATTGACAATTTTTCATATGTTCTTGAGTTGGTTTCACAGGACACTTTCTTAAACTCAAAGCACTGACAGCAATGGTGATCACCTGGATCATTTTCCTACTTACTGCCATGGTCCACTGTGAAGGACACAGCCAAGCCCAAGAGGAGTAAAAGGACAAAAAGAGCAAAGGCTGACTCCGATACTGAATCGGAAACTGAGTCATTGATTGGGACAACATTGAAATGAAGCGGCTGTCCCAACTGTCGCAAAAGGAAAGGCTCCTGCTGAAGCACCCCAAAACTAAGCCTCCTCCTACAGCAGCTGAGAAAGGAAAGGCGCCAATGGAGCCTACTGGAAAAAGAATGAAAACCTCGGCAAGGAAAAGAAGTAGTGCCCAAGGCATCTCAATCAATGAATCTATAGCCAGCCAGCCACCATTTCAGGGATTCGTCAGCTACAAGAATCAAAGATTTTGAAAAGAGGGAATGCATAGGAGAAAGACATGTCAATGTACAACAGATGAGGAATCGATCTGCAGAGTTTGGAGCTCTGTTTGATCAAGTTGGTCTCGCTCCAATTTGCAACTTTCCTGAAAAAACTGGGTACTGTCCACACTCAGTTCGGATGTTTTATCAGAATGCTGCAAGTCTAATTGATCATGAGACGGACAACGAGAATTTCATACCGTTGTTAAAGGTATCAAGATCAAAGTCACTCCCCAACTGATTGGAGAGGTGCTTAATATGAAAGCCAGATCTGATGGAATCACTTACCTCAAGACTCAGGCTTCAACCCAACTCGTGGAGAGTTGTTGTTAATGGAATCTGCGTTCCGGATACTCCGTCTGCCGGAAATTCTGTTTTCTCCAAAGAACTTAAGAAAGAGTACAAGTACATAAACTTCATTGTCTGCTACAACATTCTTCCCAATATGAACACGAAAGTCCTTCGATGGGATAGAATGCTATTTCTTTATCTTCTTGGAAAACCCACCATTTTGATGGGAGCAAACATGAACATTCCGTACCTCATTTGGAATAGGATGACGCGGTATGTCGAACACTCTCATCCCACAGAGCGACTACCATATCCAATGATTATCATGCGCATCCTTAAGAAGTTTAATGTGGATACAAGCGCGAGCTCTTACATGTATAGTTTGGGGACGATCAATGAGACAACGATTGTAAAGTCTCTACAACAAAGCAAGATGATCCCCATCTCCTCCATTGGCAACGAGCTCGACCTCAGCAACTACTTCCACAGCCCCAGTTCCTCCTTCACAGCAGGCACCTCCATCCACTCTGACGATGATGCCTCTGTCACCTCTATCTTTAAAGAACAACAGCGGCTGTCAAATGAACAGGAACGTATTCCGCTGAGTTCACTGAAATGAAAGGCGACTTCATACTATGAAAAATGAGATGGAAATCTCACAGCTTCACAAGTCACTCTGAATAAGTTCGTCTCATCAGTGAAGAAACTTGTGAAGAAGTTGTTTGCTAAAATGGGGTGCACAACATCTGATGACTCCGACTCTCAGGAGTAGTTCTTTGCTTTATTTTCTGTTCTAATCCTTCGTTTGTTTTGCAGGTTTATGATTTGTATTAACTCTCCTTGTTTTGTAATTATTTGGCTTGTTTTGTGACAAAAAGGGGGAGAGAGTGAGAGAGTTAGAAAGAACTCTGAACAATGAATGATTGTGAATCAATGAATATCAAGGTAAGTATGAATCTCAACTCAACTTTGGTTTTCTTTTGTGATTTGTGACATGCTTCTATACTAACTATTCGACTAACTATTTGGGCATGTAATATGACTAACAAGTTGATGTTGGACTAACATACTTTGACATTTGGTTTTCGACTGCTTAGAAGATATGTTGGTTTTAACTATGATTTTCTTACATATCTGATTTTTCAAATGTCATGATGAGATAAACTCTATCTCTGTATTTGGTTTTGTATGTTTCCAATTCTTGAGGTATCTAACGAATTTGTTTGTCAAGAATGTTTTCTGTGTGCAGAGATTACAGATGTCTAAGTCTAGAGTCTGTTCTAGGAGTTTATCTCATGTTTTTAATTTCTGGAACTCTTTTGTAAATTTTTGTTGTATGGTGATAGCAACAAAAATATCTTTTTGAATTTTCTTTGTGGATTTGTGTTTTGTCACGAAACCGCCAAAGGGGGAGATTGTTACGGAATTTGAGTTGGCGTATTTCGTGAATGTATTAAGTCTTGAAGATTGAAGATGAAGAAACTTTGGATCGTATACCTCAATCTCAAGAAAGAAGAATTCAAAAGGATCAGGTACGTTTAACTAAATAATTTTGATGATCCGAATACTTCTTATAGTGTAGAAACACCTGGAAGAGGTTTTAATTGCTTATTCATCAAAAACTGGACATGGGACATGTTCAGGATCCGGATCGTGGCTTTCAATCCGGATCCCGAAAGGTGTTTGTTCATACACTGGTTCAATCCGGATCGCAGCACTCTCTGATCCGGATCCCGAACATAGTTTTACCTGTTTGCTTCTTCGATCCGGATCAGGAATTGCAATCCGGATCCCGAACATGATTTTCTGGTAAAACTGTATGAACGATCCGGATCGTGGATTACGATCCGGATCCCGAACAGGCAATTTTCTGGAAACCGTTTTTGTGCTTCTGCAATCCGGATCGTGGCTTTGCAATCCGGATCGCCGTCGGTAAAACTTTCCAGAAAAGTTTGTTTTTGATCCGAATATTCTTCCTAGGGTTTCTAACCTATAAATAGCCCTTCCATTTCATTTCTAGGGCATCCGCAATAGAGCGGCTCATTAGAAAAGATAGCCGAAAAGAAAATCCACAATATAGAGAAGAACGGAAATCATTAGATCTATTTAATGGTTCTTCATCTATATTGATTAGTTTGATTCTAGGTTTTCATACTCATATCTTGAGTTGAATCAAACTAATGAATACTTAGATGGTATTTCCGATCTATCTTTGATCTAAGTATTCGGCGGATCATCACCACCCAAACAAACAACGATTTACCCCAAAATCGGCGCGTGGACTCGCGTGGCCTTGTGGATTCAAGGTGTTATCGCTCTCGTGGATTCGGAGCGAGGTGCGTTCGTGGATTCGAAGCGTGCCATTGGGTGAAGACCGTGGATTCGGTTGGACGTCGTGGACTCGACGTTGGAAGCTGTGGATTCAGCGTTGGGCGCGGATCGTGGATTCGAGAAGCGTCGTGGAGCGAGCGGGAAGATCTACTAGGAGCGTATGGTAAAAGGTTGAGTCGTCTGTGAGTACGTTATATCACCTTGTACGTGTGTTAATTCTAGTGGATTTCGCCGTGTTATCGGTCCCGTGGTTTTTTACTCCGGTTTGGAGTTTTTCCACGTAAAAATCTTGTGTGTTCTTTTATTTTTCCGCATTGGGTTTTATCGCACAATGATTTTTTGAGTGTTTATTGTTTACACCTATTCACCCCCTTCTAGGTATTTTTTCCCCTATTAGATCCTTATTAACCTAAACCCAACAGTTTGGACTGGTCGGTGTTGTGGTCTGGGTTCACGGAGCAGGCTGGTGGTGTACGGTGGACCGAGGTGGACACGTGGCGGCTTCCCATTGGACGGCTCACGGGCGCGCGGTCCACGCAGCGCGCGGGGCAGGTACCGGGGCAGGTGCCGTACCGCGGCAGGCGGGCAGTTGGGTGCGCCACGTGGCGCCCGCTGATTCGCGAGCGCCACCCACCGCGTTGACCGCGGTTGGGGACACGTGGCGCATCCCGCGGGGGCTTGCACGGCTGTCCCGTGTTCGGCGGACACGTGTCAAGCCCGAGGCGGGTCGGACGGGGGGCGCGCGGGTCGGTTGGGATCCCGTGTGCCGCGCGGGATTGGGCCGGGCCGCACTGTGCGCGCCCGAAACCGGGCGGGCCGGGCCGCACTGTGCGCGCCGGAATTTTTCCGGGCGCCCGAAATCGGGACAAATCCGGAATTCTTTGAATTGTTTTCTGCTGCCTATAAATAGCAGCCCGAGCCCCCTTCTTTGGCTCTTTTCTCTCTGCCCACGCACCCTCTGCCCGAGCACCCTTAAGAAGAAGTTTTCCTCTCTAAGTTCTTGATCTTCCTGCCAAGTTTTAGGATTTTTGGAGGCTCGAATCCCGAGGTTCTCTATTTTACGGCGCGGCGCGACGTTGTGGTTCCTGTGTTCTTCTTCGGTGCAGCAGCAGTGTTTTAGCTTCCCTGAGCTAACCCGAGATTCTTTTTCTGTGATTCTTGCGCCGACAGACTCCTAAGAGGTAGGGCTTCATCTTTCATTTTGGTTGCGCTTTCCCATTTCAAGGTTTTGGCACGGATCCCGAGGCAGCACAGTGACCCCTTTTTCTGTGTGGATTTCTATGACAGTAGCAGAGTGTTTTGGCCGTATCTTCGCGCACGAGCGTCAGACGGAAACGTGCTTATACAACTTTTTCATCTACGGATCGCAAGGAACACGTTCGTATTTTTCTTGGATTTTTCAGAGATTTATTTTGAGGTGAAATCCCTGTTTTTCCCTGTGAACAGTGTTCAGTTTGTAATACAGATTTTTGTTGGAGTATACCACCTTGCCGAATTTATATCTTGACTTACCGAACTCAGATTTGGGCGTGCAAGCTACCGTTGCGAAGCTATTGACGCAAGGATCGCTGTGATATTTTTCTGGGAATTTTCTGGGCACTTTCTGCAGGTGAAAATTGAGCAGTTTTGGGACTGTTGTTGTATGTAATTATAAGAGCAATATTTGGGAGCCTAAGTGTATTTAGTGGACTTTGTATTGTGCCAGGAGTGTTACGGGTGTGCTGAACTTGTTGGAGCAAGGGATGGGAGTTATCTGGTATTTTCAGCTGTTGGGATTTGGTCAGTTAGCACTTCAGGTGGGTGGTTGTTGTTTACCTCTATTTTGACATGCTCACTAGGAATATTAGAGTGATCCCTTTATTTGGACATGCATGCTTAAAATAATATAATTGTGAGCCTATCATATGGAAAGTACTATTGTGGATATCTGATAGTGGTTGGGACTTATACATGTTTCTATGGATAGAATTTTAGCACTCAACCTTGCATGTGGAATTTACTTTCTTGTTGGGATAATATGAAATGTCTTGTAGGAGAGTATCACTTGAGGATCTGTTGTACATGCATAGGTGCATGATTTATGTGAGATTAATTTGGTGGATATAGCATGTTGGAACAGGATTATTGGGATACTTTAATAGTAATAATCAACTTGCCATGTTAGCACATAGATTATTGAGACATTATGACATAACTTTGTGCGGGTACCACTTTGGTGATTTATCATGGATCAGGGATTATAGACATGTGTGGTTGAATAATGATTTTAGCATGTTGATGGTTATTTCCATGCGGAGCTATTAATTGATACACATGTGGAACCACTATTTGTCACACTTCCTTTTATCGCTCTTGAGGACTTATGCATGCTTGTATGGTTATCTAGATAGGCCACTTTTTATTGCTGCACTATCATTTTGGGACTTGACTTAGGAGAAACCATGTTTGTTTTCTTTTCTCCTTCTTATTTAGACCTTTGAGTCTGGTTGCTCGGGTTCGAGCAGGGGTTTGGGATAGTGTAGCGGGGACCTGAGGGTCGGTGACAGGTTGTGTTTGATTTGGGTTATGGGGTATTGCGGCTACCGCGGATAGTAGGCGGTTGACCAGATACATGTTATTTTACCCGATTTTGGATTGGGGGATTATAGCGGCTACCGCGGACAGTAGGCGGTTGACCGGATGTCGGATGTGGGACATGATTGTGATTGTGGGTTATTGCGGCGACCGCGGATTTTGGGCGATCGACCGGATGTTCATTTGTGCATCAGATTGGGGGATCTGTGTTTCTTTTAGTTGAGGGTGTGTTCCACTGGGGCTTTACAGTTGTGATCTACTCCTGCTTTTGGTACTTATCTTACCGGCGCGGTTATTGCCCGGTGGTGCTTTCCTCGTGTGGGTCGCTCCCCACGAGTTCCCCTCCGAAGGCCGGGGCCAGGCAGTTATTGACGATTTTGCTATCACATCGGCGTGGCTTATTTGCCCGATGATGAGGGCGGCAGCAGGAGCTTTGCTATCACATCGGCGCGGCTTACTTGCCCAATGATGAGGGCGGTACAGATTGGGTTCATCTGGGACGGTTGGTTATTGTTGCATACGGTTATTCCAGTCTAGGACTGTATTTTAGAGGCATAGTGGTGGTAGTTTCCTTTCTTCAGCAGTCATTATTTCTTACCACTCTTCTTTCCCTTTTGCCTTGGTAGACCTAGTGGGTGTGTCAGAGTTTGAGGTTTTACCCACTAGGGGAGGCTACTGGTTTACTAGTAGTTCTCACCCCCATTCTTCTTTCTCTTTTCTTCTCCTTTGTTTTGCAGAGCCTTCTGCGGGTGCTGCTGGGCTTACAGCGGCGGGTCGAGGAGAGAGGACGGCTGAGTAGCTAGACAGTGGACCCGACAGTGAGTTAGCTAGACTTGCACCTCCTATATATTCTATCTCAGACGGTTGTACTTTTGGGACTGGCTTTTGCCAGCAGGTTGTATTTATTTTTGGTGAGCTGGGAGAGACAGATGTATCATTTTTACAGATGTATTGTATTTTATTTCCAGCTTCAGTCTGAGATGTAGTATTTTCTGTTCAGCTCTGATTTTTACGCTCTTTTATTATTATCTCTTATATCTGAGCAGGTTACCGACGCTTCGTGTATGCGGGAAATACCGCATGCACGGCGGATCTGTAGACGGGCCCGGGTTCTGGTTTACACCCGGGGCGTGACAGATTAAGTTGGTATCAGAGCTTAGGGATAGGTCAGTTGGGACTTAGGAAACCCTAGGCTTTTGGTTAACCCTAGGATGATAGGGCGTGAGGGACGTGACATTTTGCGAAAGTCGGTGATTGGGTTTTGACTCTTCCAGTGAGTGAAGAGGGATCGACATACCCTATTTCTGTGGGACAGTTATGTTGGCTGCAGACAACATAAAGTTACAGAAATAGGGGGATGTCCTTGACTTTCGCTAGATTGGGTCGTGTGTGGTTGTGTGGCTGACTTGTGGTTTCTTGTGGCAGATGCCTCCCCGACGTCGGATTCCTACCCGGGGTGCTCCTACACCCCCTGTTGAGCAAGGACAGGCTGGATCTTCTGAGATTGCTGAGTTGAGGGCCTTGGTAGCCCAATTGGCGGAGAGCAACCGCCGGCAGGAGCAGCGGATTGAGCAGCTACTGGCATTGAGGGAGGTGCCGCCTCCGGCAGTTTTGGAGACCCCGGCACCACCTGTGGAACCACTTGTGCCGACGGCGCCATCATCGAGTAGCGGGGCTCGGGGAGTGGCCCAGCCTTTGACCCCGGCCGAGGAGCAGGACATCGCTGACAAACTGGTTAAGTTTTGTCAGCACGGACCGCCTAGATTTTCGGGGCGGGATATGCAGCCGTGGGAGGTTGGGACATGGTTATCAGCAATGGAGAAGATTTTCAGGGATTTCTTCATCGACCCGAGGTACAGAGTTCATATGGCGGTACATTGCCTAGATGGAGATGCAGATACTTGGTGGCATCGGGTGGAGCCACGGGAGTTTCAGATTTCTCGACAGTTACCCTGGTCCGAGTTTCGGCGCATGATTTTGGATACCTATTTTTCGACCAGCGTGAAGAGGAAGCTGGAGGATGATTTGAAGAACCTTCAGCAGGGCGACCGGTCGGTTCAGGATTACCACCAGGAGTTTATGCAGTTGTTTAACTGTGTGCCCTATGTCGCCCGTGATGGGCCACATCAGGTCGAGTTATTCGAGGCAGGCCTCCGCAGCGAGATTTATACCCTAGTGCATGCACAGCGACTCCAGACTCTTGAGGAGGCCTTCAACCTTGCCCAATGGGTGGAGAGAGGCGACACAGTGGTGGCGAGGCAAGGCGGGATGGTTACTCAGAGTTCCGTTAGGAAACGACCAATACCCGAGGGTAAGGGACAGGCTAGTTCATGGAGACCACCGCAGCCTCAGTTATCTAGCCGTGGGCGTGCGGAGCAGCGAGAGCCTAGTGGACCCCAGAGGCCATCGCAGCAGCAGCCGGAGTCTCAGCATCAGGCACAGAGACAGCATCAGTCGGGACAGCCACGGCTTCGCGACAGAGACAGATGTATTTTCTGCGGGGGACCCCATTTGTCGCACACCTGTGATCAGAGGTGGGGTCGTTGTTATAAGTGTGGACAGCCAGGCCACATTCGAGCTTCGTGCCCTTTTTCGACTTCAGCGGCACCTTCATCAGCATCGGCTCCTTTTCCGCCTCAGCAGCAGTTGTCAGCTCAGCGGCCTTATGCTCCAGCGGGAGGCCCACCATCTTTTTACCCTGCGGATCATCGGTCGCCGGCTCAGAGCGGTCGGGTCTACGCCGCTCAGGTGGAGGACTTTGCAGCAACCGACCTTGTGGTGGCAGGTATTATTTTATTTTATTTACCGGCATTGGTTTTGCATTGTATTGCACTTGAGCATCCTAGTCCTTTGTTGGGTGTGCATGTACTTCTTTGCATGGGTTAGGGGTAGGACGGTTACCTAGTGTTCGGGAGGTTCTTATTCCCGATCTTTGGCACGTAGGGGTGTGTGGTTGGTCCTACCCGGTGCAGTTGAGTCCTCGATAGTACCGGTAGACCTGATGGTCTTAACCTAGTGGCGGGACTTGGTTTGGTACTTAGGACGAGTTGGGCTGGCTCGGTTATCTCCTTTTCGCGGCGGTTGATTATGCCGCGAGGACGGTTTTCGTGGGGAGCCAGGCCCGGAGGTGTTGGTGTACCTGGGTTGCTTGAGAGTTATCTTCGCCTCTATGGTTTTGACTTTGTGCGTGAGGCGGATGTTTCGCAGTGGATGAGTAGCCTTGTTGGCTGGTGTGGTTGAGGGACCTTCGGCGGCGCGCGGGCGCCGGTGCTATTCGAGTTGTGGAAGGTTTGTTCACTTCGGCTTTGTGTGGACCCCGGGAATTTGATGAAGTGACCATCTGGTGCTGGCACCCTTTTGTCGGGCATGGAGGATTTGTTTTACCAGCTGCAAGGGTACTGGACCTTCTCGAAGATTGATTTGTATTACGGTTTTCTCGATTGCTTATGGCTGAGTGTCGATGTCGGAGGGTTACGGAAGTGCTTCTACATTCCGACGGTTTTTGGATTAGAGATCAGAGGCTACGGGATCCGTTGGGGGACTTATATTGGATACCTCGGGAGCACAGAGGTACTGGGATCGAGCTTGTGTGCCGATGGACTTGTGGTTGGATTATCTGAGACCCTGGGAGGAGCAGATGCTTGTACCGATGCGGACTACTTGGTAGCTCGAGCGGTTAGCCCAGCTGTACTTGGTTGAGGTGGTGCGGATTCCTGGAGTGCCCACCTTTATTTTGTTCCAGTTAGAGACCCGAGGATTGTATCGCGTCCCTTGGGGAGGTATTAGACAGCCTTGGGAGCTTGAGTGGCGGATGATCGGATATTTACCCCCTCTATTTGGTTGAGATTTCGTGTTGAGGAACGACTTTAGTTTCGAGGACGAAACTTTCTTTTAGTGGGGGAGGATGTGATGACCTGGATCTCTGCAGAGTTGTGGTAGGGTCAGTGGTGACTTCGAGGGAGCCTGTACTGTGTTTCGGGAAGTGTTTGTGCATGATTGGATACAAGTGTTGGACCTCGAGCTTTATTGGATCACGTAGGTGATCAGTTGACCCGTCGGATGTTTAGAGGTGGTTTCGCGCGAGATGGATATTAAAATTGGGCTCATCGCGAAATTTGGGCTAAAAATACCTTTCCGGGTGCATTCGGCAATTTATAGAGTTGGAATTTGGCAAAACAGACATCAAATTCGGATTCAGCACGCGAAAACGGTCAAAATGGACTACCTACTTGATATTTTTGTGCACGGTTACTGTTCACCGCCGGAACAGTGTTTCCGGCGATCGCCGGCGGCGGCGGGCAGCGGCAAAAGGCGGCGGCGCAGGCTCGGGCAGCGGCGCAGGCTCGGGCAGGCGGCGTGCGGCAGCGGGCAGGCGCACAGGGGAGCGGGCAGGCGCGCGGGGGCACGGGCAGGTGCGCGGTCCACGCGGCCGTCGTGCACCGGAGGGAGGACACGTGGCAGGTTTGGACTGGTCGGTGTTGTGGTCTGGGTTCACGGAGCAGGCTGGTGGTGTACGGTGGACCGAGGTGGACACGTGGCGGCATCCCATTGGATGGCTCACGGGCGCGCGGTCCACGCAGCGCGCGGGGCAGGTACCGGGGCAGGTGCCGTACCGCAGCGGGGCAGGCGGGGCAGTTGGGTGCGCCACGTGGCGCCCGCTGATTCGCGAGCGCCACCCACCGCGTTGACCGCGGTTGGGGACACGTGGCGCTTCCCGCGGGGGCTTGCACGGCCGTCCCGTGTTCGGCGGACACGTGTCAAGCCCCGAGGTGGGTCGGACGGGGCGCGCGGGTCGGTTGGGATCCCGTGTGCGCGCGGGATTGGGCCGGGCCGCACTGTGCGCGCCCGAAACCGGGCGGGCCGGGCCGCACTGTGCGCGCCCGAATTTTTCCGGGCGCCCGAAATCGGGACAAATCCGGAATTCTTTGAATTGTTTTCTGCTGCCTATAAATTGCAGCCCGAGCCCTCTTCTTTGGCTCTTTTCTCTCTGCCCACGCACCCTCTGCCCGAGCACCCTTAAGAAGAAGTTTTTCTCTCTAAGTTCTTGATCTTCCTGCCAAGTTTTAGGATTTTTGGAGGCTCGAATCCCGAGGTTCTCTATTTTACGGCGCGGCGCGACGTTGTGGTTCCTGTGTTCTTCTTCGGCGCAACAGCAGTGTTTTAGCTCCCCTGGGCTAACCCGAGATCCTTTTTCTGTGATTCTTGCGCCGACAGACTCCTAAGAGGTAGGGCTTCATCTTTTATTTTGGTTGCGCTTTCCCATTTCAAGGTTTTGGCACGGATCCCGAGGCAGCACAGTGACCCCTTTTTCTGTGTGGATTTCTATGACAGTAGCAGAGTGTTTTGGCCGTATCTTCGCGCACGAGCGTCAGACGGAAACGTGCTTATACAACTTTTTCATCTACGGATCGCAAGGAACACGCTCGTATTTTTCTTGGATTTTCCAGAGATTTATTTCGAGGTGAAATCCCTGTTTTTCCCTGTGAACAGTGTTCAGTTTGTAATACAGATTTTTGTTGGAGTATACCACCTTGCCGAATTTATATCTTGACTTACCGAACTCAGATTTGGGCGTGCAAGCTACCGTTGCGCAGCTATCGACGCAAGGATCGCTGTGATATTTTTCTGGAAATTTTCAGGGCACTTTCTGCAGGTGAAAATTGAGCAGTTTTGGGACTGTTGTTGTATGTAATTATAAGAGCAATATTTGGGAGCCTAAGTGTATTTAGTGGACTTTGTATTGTGCCAGGAGTGTTACGGGTGTGCTGAACTTGTTGGAGCAAGGGATTGGAGTTATCTGGTATTTTCAGCAGTTGGGATTTGGTCAGTTAGCACTTCAGGTGGGTGGTTGTTGTTTACCTCTATTTTGACATGCTCACTAGGAATATTAGAGTGATCCCTTTATTTGGACATGCATGCTTAAAATAATATAATTGTGAGCCTATCATATGGAAAGTACTATTGTGGATATCTGATAGTGGTTGGGACTTATACATGTTTGTATGGATAGAATTTTAGCACTCAACCTTGCATGTGGAATTTACTTTCTTGTTGGGATAATATGAAATGTCTTGTAGGAGAGTATCACTTGAGGATCTGTTGTACATGCATAGGTGCATGATTTATGTGAGATTAATTTGGTGGATATAGCATGTTGGAACAGGATTATTGGGATACTTTAATAGTAATAATCAACTTGCCATGTTAGCACATAGATTTTATGAAAATGGGTTAAATGGATAAATTATTGAGACATTATGACATAACTTTGTGCGGGTACCACTTTGGTGATTTATCATGGATCAGGGATTATAGACATGTGTGGTTGAATAATGATTTTAGCATGTTGATGGTTATTTCCATGCGGAGCTATTAATTGATACACATGTAGAACCACTATTTGTCACACTTCCTTTTATCGCTCTTGAGGACTTATGCATGCTTGTATGGTCATCTAGATAGGCCACTTTTTATTGCTGCACTATCATTTTGGGACTTGACTTAGGAGAAACCATGTTTGTTTTCTTTTCTCCTTCTTACTTAGACCTTTGAGTCTGGTTGCTCGGGTTCGAGCAGGGGTTTGGGATAGTGTAGCGGGGACCTGAGGGTCGGTGACAGGTTGTGTTTGATTTGGGTTATGGGGTATTGCGGCTACTGCGGATAGTAGGCGGTTGACCGGATACATGTTATTTTATCCGATTTTGGATTGGGGGATTATAGCGGCTACCGCGGACAGTAGGCGGTTGACCGGATGTCGGATGTGGGACATGATTGTGATTGTGGGTTATTGCGGCGACCGCGGATTTTGGGCGATCGACCGGATGTTCATTTGTGCATCAGATTGGGGGATCTGTGTTTCTTTTAGTTGAGGGTGTGTTCCACTGGGGCTTTACAGTTGTGATCTACTCCTGCTTTTGGTACTTATCTTACCGGCGCGGTTATTGCCCGGTGGTGCTTTCCTCGTGTGGATCGCTCCCCACGAGTTCCCCTCCGGAGGCCGGGGCCAAACAGTTATTGACGGTTTTGCTATCACATCGGCGCGGCTTATTTGCCCGATGATGAGGGCGGCAGCAGGAGCTTTGCTATCACATCGGCGCGGCTTACTTGCCCGATGATGAGGGCGGTACAGATTGGGTTCATCTGGGACGGTTGGTTATTGTTGCATACGGTTATTCCAGTCTAGGACTGTATTTTAGAGGCATAGTAGTGGTAGTTTCCTTTCTTCAGCAGTCATTATTTCTTACCACTCTTCTTTCCCTTTTGCCTCTGGTAGACCTAGTGGGTGTGTCAGAGTTTGAGGTTTTACCCACTAGGGGAGGCTACTGGTTTACTAGTAGTTCTCACCCCCATTCTTCTTTCTCTTTTCTTCTCCTTTATTTTGCAGAGCCTTCTGCGGGTGCTGCTGGGCTTACAGCGGCGGGTCGAGGAGAGAGGACGGCTGAGTAGCTAGACGGTGGACCCGACAGTGAGTTCGCTAGACTTGCACCTCCTATATATTCTATCTCAGACGGTTGTACTTTTGGGACTGGCTTTTGCCAGCAGGTTGTATTTATTTTTGGTGAGCTGGGAGAGACAGATGTATCATTTTTACAGATGTATTGTATTTTATTTCCAGCTTCAGTCTGAGATGTAGTATTTTCTGTTCAGCTCTGATTTTTACGCTCTTTTATTATTATCTCTTATATCTGAGCAGGTTACCGACGCTTCGTGTATGCGGGAAATACCGCATGCACGGCGGATCTGTAGACGGGCCCGTGTCACGCCCCGGGTGTAAACCGAAACCCGGGCTCGCCAACAGATCTGCCATGCACACGGGATTTCCCGCGGGCACGAAGCGCTGGTAACCTGCTCAGATATAATATAGCAACAAAAGAGCATAATACAGAGCTGAAATAGAAGAACCACATAGTACCTCAGACTGGAACTACAAATCAAGCTGTAATAAGTACAATAATCTCCCAGCTCACCAAAATAGTACAACCAGCTGGCGAAAGCCAGACCCAAAATAAAAAGAGAACACCACAGTCTGAGTGAAGGGGACGGCGTCTATCTAGCAGCTCTCAGTCTCACAGGAGATCTATCTATTCAGCGATCCCCTTACCTCGATCTGCTGCCGATGGCCTAGCAGCTCCCGCAGACGACTCTGCAAAAATAAAGGAGAAGAAAGAGGCAGAAAATAACAATGGGGGGTGAGAACTACTAGATAAACCAGTAGCCTCCCCTAGTGGGTAAAAACCTCAACTCTGACGCATTGTAGAGTTATTTAGGATCCACCAAGATCTAAATAGGTACTATCAAACACCTAGAGGGGGGTGAATAGGTGTAATATTATAAAAACCAATCTCAGTGCAAAAATAAAAACCAATGCGGAAAATAAAAATCAACACACCGAGATTTACGTGGAAACTCCAATCCAGGAGAAAAACCACGGGACCAACACGCAATAACAATCCACTAAGAAAAGAAGAATAACAAGGTGATTACAGACTCCACGGACTCAAACCCCTCCTTCAACTTCTTCGGACCTTGCGCTCACCGATTGCACGTCCACTGCACACGTTCGAATCCACGAACGCCACTCGAATCCACGAGCACACGTTTCGAATCCACGAAACGCCTTTAGCACACCGAATCCACGATGCCACGTCGAATCCACGACGCAAACTCAGCCGGTAAGAATATTGGCTTCGATGGTGATCCTTTGCTTAGATTATCATTGAGGAACCGTAGAAGAAATCTCTAAGCAAAGACTAGATCAATTCGACAAAAGATAGATCTTGGAAGAACCGTCGAATTGACCTAAAAGAGGCTATAAAGAAGGACGATAAAAACCTAGCCTCTAGGGTTGCTCTCAAGTGTTTTCGGTATTGGTCGCACGTTCTTGAGAAACCCTATGTCACGCCCCGGGTGTAAACCAGAACCCGGGCCCGTCTACAGATCCGCCGTGCACACGGTATTTCCCGCGTAAACGAAGCGCCAAACCTGCTCAGATATATAAGAGATAATAATAAATGAGCAATAAAAACAGAGCTGAACTAAAACTAATACATCTCAGACTGAAGCTGGAAATAAAATACAATACATCTGTATAAATGATACATCTGTCTCTCCCAGCTCACCAAAATAAATACAACCTGCTGGCAAAAGCCAGTCCCAAAGTGAAAGTACAACCGTCTGAGGAAACACGGGTACACCAACAGTCCAGCTAACACGCTCAACCTGCCTCGAAGTCTATCTACTCAGCCGTCCTCTCTCCTCGACCCGTCGCTGAAAACCCAGCAGCACCCGCAGAAGACACTGCAAAACAAGGGGAAGAAAAAGAGGAAAGAAGAATGGGGGTAAGACTACCAGTAAACCAGTAGCCTCCCCTAGTGGGTAAAACCTCAAATCCTGACACACCCACTAGGTCTACCAGAGGCAAAAAGGAAAGAAGTGTGGTAAGCAATGATGACTGCCGAAAACAGGAAACTACCACTACTATGCCTCTAATATGCCAAGCTAAAGAGATAGCTAACTGTATGCATCAGAACATAAATGCCTGCCTGCCTAGACCCAATCGATACACCAGTGAGCACTGGTACTGCCTGCTCTGCCTGCCTGCCTGCCTGCCAAATCGGGTATGCTGGCCAACGCATAACACCGATAGGAAAAAGGGAGTCTCAAGGACTCGAAGCCTGTAAAACGCACACTCCGGAGTGGCACTCGAGGGGAGCGACCCACACGAGTATAATGCCTGGGTAACAAGTACCAAATCAGCAGGACTGGATCATGACTCTGATCAAAGTGGGAAAACCCATCCACTAAAAGGAGACCCGATCTCAACCCGATGCAAGATAAACCAATAGTGGGAACCCCATCCACTAGAGACCCGATACCCAATCTGATGCAATAACCACTGTCCGGTCAACCGCCCAAGGTCCGCGGTTGCCGCAATACCCTGCCATCAAGCCTGCCTGTCCCAAAATCCAAGATTCACAATCGGGTAGAATAATCGATATCCGGTCAACCGCCTACTGTCCGCGGTTGCCGCAATAACCCCCAAGTCCGACATCAAGTACACCCTGTCTCCGACCCCAAGGTCCCGGCTACACTATCCCAAACCCCCGCTCGAACCCGAGCAACATGACTCGAAAGTCTAAATAAGAAGGAGAAAGAAAGCAATCATGGTTTCTCCTAAGTCAAATCCCAATATGATAGTGTAGCAATAAAAGATGGCCTATCTAGATGTCCATACAAGCATGCAAGTGTTCTCAAGGAAATATAATTAAAGGCATTAATCATTAACAGTATCCACCTACGCATGTCATCTACCCTCAAGTAGTACCATCAACAGGATAATCAAATAGTCCAACATAAATATTCCACAACACATGCAAGGTTAACCGCTATCAAAGCAACCCTATTCCCACACCGGCATGCATAAACCCACCCCGATCATGATTAATCAAGATGTCCAATAAAGGGGATCACTCTAATATTCCTAGTGAGCATGTCAAAATAGAGGCAATAAACAACCGCCCACCTCGAGCGCCAAATCCTGATCCCAACAGCGAAGTCCGCGCCCGGTCTCAACGATCACCACGGTACTGCACAAAATACCCCAAAAGAACAAGCACAATTAATGAACCATGCTCACACCAAAATCTGTCCCAATTACAATCAGTCCACAGTTTAGCCTTTTTCACCTGCGAGATCAGCTCTAGAAATTCCCAGAAAAATACCCCTGCGATCTACGCAACGAACCGGTCGAAACGAGTACCTGCACGTTTTCCCACGATTTTTCTATGCTGAGAACCAAAATCGACAAGAGGACCACCCCGAACAATACTTTCACCCAAAAACTGTGCTACAAGGTTCTGTAAAAAGGGGTTCTCACCTTCAGGGAAATTCCACAAAATTCCACGAAAATTCAGAGAGTTCCTTGCGATGCGTAGATGCAAATCCCCTTTTGAATCGCCTCAATCCGATGTCCGGTTGCGGAGATATCGCCGAAATACCGAACCGCTGTCCAAAACTCCATCACAGCAAAATGGGGTCACAAGATGATCCAAAAAACCCATGAAAACCTCGGAATGGGGAAAAACCAGTAGAAATAAGAAACGTAGCCCTACCTGTTAAGAATCCAACGGCGCAAAAATCGTGAAAATAGGAGGTCGGGGTGAGTCGGGGGAGCCTGAACACTGAAATGCGACGAATCGGGTTGCCGGAGAATGATCGTCGCGCCGCGCCGGATAAATCCCCAACCTCGGGATCCGAGCCTCCTAAATTCCTCAAACTTGACAGGAGTGTTCCTCTCTTCTAGATGAAGATTTCATCTTCTCACCTCTAATGGAGATGGAGCCTCTAAGATGGAGAAATAAGCCTTTGAATGAGCCTCGGATTCCCTCAAAGCCACAGCCAAAACCAACATTTCCAAAAATTACCTCTGTGTCCTACATAACAGGAAACACCGAAAACAGCCAATAAAAACGCGACACGTGGCACACCATGCCCTCGCTACGCCCGGCTCACCCACCTTGTGCACCCGACGAACCGCACACTGCCACGTGTCCAATCCTGAACCAATGGGAAGCTGCCACGTGGCACACCACCAGCCTGCACCGTGCACCTGACCACGCGCCTGCCCAGCCTGCCCGCACAGTTGACCGACCAATAGGGGATCGCCACGTGTCAACCTTACTGTTCGGTGCACCCGGTGCACAAAATCCCGTGGACCGCACCAACCAAAACCTGCCACGTGTCACGTCCGGTGCACCGTAGACCATGAGCTAACCAGAGAATTCCGTGGACCGCGTGCTGTGGACCAGCCAACCACCTCATGCCACGTGGCACCGCCTCGGTGCACGCCCGCCGCGTGGACCGGCCGCCTGCCCGCGCCCCCGCCGCGCCTGCCCGCGCCCTCAGCGGCTGCCCGCGGCCGCGCGCCGCCTGCCCGAGCGCCCTCCGCCGTCCGCCGGCGCTGCCCGCCGCCGCCGCCGGCCGCCGGCGATCGCCGGAAGTACTGTTCCGGCATGAACAGTAACCCGAACCCAAAAATGAAGTAAATAGTCCATCTGAAGCATTTTCGCGCGCTGAATCCGAATTTGACGTCCGTTTCGCCAAATTCTCACTCTAAAAATTGCCGAATGCCCCCGGAAAAGTATTCTTAGTCCAAATTTCGCGCCGAGCCCAATCTGAAAATCCGTTTCGCGCGAAAACCCCTCTAAACATCCGACGGGGTCCCCCGATCACCCGCGTGATCCATTTAGGCCCGAAGTTCATCACTTGAGTCCAAATTGGCGCCCGAACACCGCCGACATGCCCCAAAGGCCTCCAGCACACCGCGTAGGCCTCCAATAGCCACCCCAACGCACCGCAACAGCTCTGCGGAGATCCAGGTCATCACATCCTCCCCCACTAAAAGAAAGTTTCGTCCTCGAAACTAAAGTCGTTCCTCCACTCGGAATCTCAACCAAATAGAGGGGGTAAATATCCAATCATCCACCACTCAAGCTCCCAAGGCTGACAAATACCTCCTCCAGAGACGCGATGCAATCCTCGGGTCTCTAACCAGAACGAAACAAAGGAGAACACTCCAGAGGGCCACGCCACCTCAACTAGGTACAGCTGGGCTAACTGCTCGGCCATCAAGTAGTCTGCATCGGTACAAGCATCTGTCCCCGCTAAGGCCTCAGATAATCCAACCACAAGTCCAACAACACCCAGCTCAACCCGAGTACCTCGGTACTCCCAAGGCATCCGATATAAGTCCCCCAACTGATCACGTAGACTCTGATCTCTAATCCAAAACCGTCGGGATGTAGAAGCACATCCCTAACCCTCCGGCATCAACACTCAGCCATGAGCAGTCGAGAGAACCAGATTGCAAATCCAACTTCGCGAAGATCCAATACCCTTGAAGCTGGTAAAACAAATCCTGCTTGACAGAAGGGTGCTAGCTCCCGATGGTCACTTCATCAAATTCTTACGGGTCCTCACAAAGCCGAAGTGAACCAACCTTCCACAACTCGAATAGCACCGGCGCCCCCAAAGGTGCCACACTTGGCCTGACACAAATCCAACACATCAAATCCTGGAGTTGGGTCCTCAACTCCCAAACTGGTGTCATGCCAAACAACTCCGATAGGAGAACAGCTAGGAACTCACCACCAAAAAGGGTATCTCCAAGTCCTGGTGCCGCCGCAGATCCCTCAAACACACCAGCCAAAAGGCTACTCACCCACTACGAGACATCCGCCTCGCTCACAAGGTCAAAACCAAAGAGGCGAAGATACTCTCAAGCAAACCAAGTACACCAACACCTCCAGGCCTGGCTCCCACGAAAACCGTCCTCGCAGCATAATCAGCTGCCGCGAAAAGAAAAAGAAAACCGAGCCAGCCAAACCGTCCTAAGTACCAAACCAAGCCCCACAACTAGGTCAAGACCATCAGGCCTACAGGTACAACCAAGGACTCAACCGCACCGGGCAGGACCCACGACACTCCCCCCCAGGTGCAAAAGGTAGGGAATACGACCTCCCGAACACCAGGTAACCGTCCTACCCCCGACCCAAAACAATGAAGCCAAACACTACCCACCAAGAAGGGAAAACCTCTCGTATCGAAAGATACGAACCCAAGAGCCTGGAACAATTCAAACCCACCGCCACACTGGCCGCTGGAATCTATGTGCTCTGACGGTCTCAAAATCCACTATCCAGAAAAGAAACCAGGAATGCCTCATCCGACTGACCTGTCCTCCATCACCCGGCGCCAAGCGCCTCAATCAGAACTCGCCTCAGGCGGCAGATCCCAATCCCAAGGAACTGCAATGCCACGCTCCATACCCGGTGCCTACTCCAATGAGGCGTCCCCAGTACTCTCAATCCCCCACCGAACAAGACCCTGCCTCCAAAGGCTCCATACTCGATCCCACAAATCAGGGCAACTCATCCGCCAGATCTGGCTCACTCCTTCAATGCAATCCCACAGTTTTCCCTGCTGTCAACTGTCCACCCTTCCTCGGTGCCCCAGCACTAAACGTCGGCACGGAGGGCTACTCACTAGTCCGACAACTGTGCCACTGCACTGATCCGACAACTGTGTCACCGCGCCGACAACTGCACCACTGTGCTGATCCGACCACTGTGTCACCGCGCTGCTCCGACAACTGTGTCACTGCTCCGACAACTGCACCACTGTGCTGATCCGACCACTGTGTCACCGCGCTGCTCCGACAACTGTGTCACTGCTCCGACAACTGCACCACTGTGCTGATCCGACCACTGTGTCACCGCGCTGCTCCGACAACTGTGTCACCGCGCTGCTCCGCTGATCTGCCTCCAACACTCCTACCCTTCGGGTCCGGAGCCCCCCCCCAGACCCCAATCTGGGTATCCGGCCCGAAACAACCAGCTCAGGCCCAACTGCCGCACCAAGGTGCACTCGGGTCAGAGCCCCAACGTCGGGGAGACACCGCTCACCACGACAAAACCGCAAATCAGCACACCCCAAACACTCGACCCAATCTAGCGAAAGTCAAAGGCATCCCCTATTTTTGTAACGTTATGTTGTCTGCAGCCAACATAACTGTCCCACAAAAATAGGGTATGCCGATCCCTCTTCACTCACTGGAAGAGTCAAAACCAAATCACCGACTTTCGCCAAAAGTCACGTCACTCACGTCCTGCCTTCCTAGGGTCTGCCAAAAGCCTAGGGTTTCCTAAGTCCCAACTGACCTATCCCTAAGCTCTGATACCAACTTAATCTGTCACGCCCCGGGTGTAAACCAGAACCCGGGCCCGTCTACAGATCCGCCGTGCACACGGTATTTCCCGCGTACACGAAGCGCCAAACCTGCTCAGATATATAAGAGATAATAATAAATGAGCAATAAAAACAGAGCTGAACTAAAACTAATACATCTCAGACTGAAGCTGGAAATAAAATACAATACATCTGTATAAATGATACATCTGTCTCTCCCAGCTCACCAAAATAAATACAACCTGCTGGCAAAAGCCAGTCCCAAAGTAAAAGTACAACCGTCTGAGGAAACACGGGTACACCAACAGTCCAGCTAACACGCTCAACCTGCCTCGAAGTCTATCTACTCAGCCGTCCTCTCTCCTCGACCCGTCGCTGAAAACCCAGCAGCACCCGCAGAAGACACTGCAAAACAAGGGGGAAGAAAAAGAGGAAAGAAGAATGGGGGTAAGACTACCAGTAAACCAGTAGCCTCCCCTAGTGGGTAAAACCTCAAATCCTGACACACCCACTAGGTCTACCAGAGGCAAAAAGGAAAGAAGTGTGGTAAGCAATGATGACTGCCGAAAACAGAAAACTACCACTACTATGCCTCTAATATGCCAAGCTAAAGAGATAGCTAACTGTATGCATCAGAACATAAATGCCTGCCTGCCTAGACCCAATCGATACACCAGTGAGCACTGGTACTGCCTGCTCTGCCTGCCTGCCTGCCTGCCAAATCGGGTATGCTGGCCAACGCATAACACCGATAGGGAAAAGGGAGTCTCAAGGACTCGAAGCCTGTAAAACGCACACTCCGGAGTGGCACTCGAGGGGAGCGACCCACACGAGTATAATGCCTGGGTAACAAGTACCAAATCAGCAGGACTGGATCATGACTCTGATCAAAGTGGGAAAACCCATCCACTAAAAGGAGACCCGATCTCAACCCGATGCAAGATAAACCAATAGTGGGAACCCCATCCACTAGAGACCCGATACCCAATCTGATGCAATAACCACTGTCCGGTCAACCGCCCAAGGTCCGCGGTTGCCGCAATACCCTGCCATCAAGCCTGCCTGTCCCAAAATCCAAGATTCACAATCGGGTAGAATAATCGATATCCGGTCAACCGCCTACTGTCCGCGGTTGCCGCAATAACCCCCAAGTCCGACATCAAGTACACCCTGTCTCCGACCCCAAGGTCCCGGCTACACTATCCCAAACCCCCGCTCGAACCCGAGCAACATGACTCGAAAGTCTAAATAAGAAGGAGAAAGAAAGCAATCATGGTTTCTCCTAAGTCAAATCCCAATATGATAGTGTAGCAATAAAAGATGGCCTATCTAGATGTCCATACAAGCATGCAAGTGTTCTCAAGGAAATATAATTAAAGGCATTAATCATTAACAGTATCCACCTACGCATGTCATCTACCCTCAAGTAGTACCATCAACAGGATAATCAAATAGTCCAACATAAATATTCCACAACACATGCAAGGTTAACCGCTATCAAAGCAACCCTATTCCCACACCGGCATGCATAAACCCACCCCGATCATGATTAATCAAGATGTCCAATAAAGGGGATCACTCTAATATTCCTAGTGAGCATGTCAAAATAGAGGCAATAAACAACCGCCCACCTCGAGCGCTAAATCCTGATCCCAACAGCGAAGTCCGCGCCCGGTCTCAACGATCACCACGGTACTGCACAAAATACCCCAAAAGAACAAGCACAATTAATGAACCATGCTCACACCAAAATCTGTCCCAATTACAATCAGTCCACAGTTTAGCCTTTTTCACCTGCGAGATCAGCTCTAGAAATTCCCAGAAAAATACCACTGCGATCTACGCGACGAACCGGTCGAAACGAGTACCTGCACGTTTTCCCACGATTTTTCTATGCTGAGAACCAAAATCGACAAGAGGACCACCCCGAACAATACTTTCACCCAAAAACTGTGCTACAAGGTTCTGTAAAAAGGGGTTCTCACCTTCAGGGAAATTCCACAAAATTCCACGAAAATTCAGAGAGATTCCTTGCGATGCGTAGATGCAAATCCCCTTTTGAATCGCCTCAATCCGATGTCCGGTTGCGGAGATATCGCCGAAATACCGAACCGCTGTCCAAAACTCCATCACAGCAAAATGGGGTCACAAGATGATCCGAAAAACCCATGAAAACCTCGGAATGGGGAAAAACCAGTAGAAATAAGAAACGTAGCCCTACCTGTTAAGAATCCAACGGCGCAAAAATCGTGAAAATAGGAGGTCGGGGTGAGTCGGGGGAGCCTGAACACTGAAATGCGACGAATCGGGTTGCCGGAGAATGATCGTCGCGCCGCGCCGGATAAATCCCCAACCTCGGGATCCGAGCCTCCTAAATTCCTCAAACTTGACAGGAGTGTTCCTCTCTTCTAGATGAAGATTTCATCTTCTCACCTCTAATGGAGATGGAGCCTCTAAGATGGAGAAATAAGCCTTTGAATGAGCCTCGGATTCCCTCAAAGCCACAGCCAAAACCAACATTTCCAAAAATTACCTCTGTGTCCTACATAACAGGAAACACCGAAAACAGCCAATAAAAACGCGACACGTGGCACACCATGCCCTCGCTACGCCCGGCTCACCCACCTTGTGCACCCGACGAACCGCACACTGCCACGTGTCCAATCCTGAACCAATGGGAAGCTGCCACGTGGCACACCACCAGCCTGCACCGTGCACCTGACCACGCGCCTGCCCAGCCTGCCCGCACAGTTGACCGACCAATAGGGGATCGCCACGTGTCAACCTTACTGTTCGGTGCACCCGGTGCACAAAATCCCGTGGACCGCACCAACCAAAACCTGCCACGTGTCACGTCCGGTGCACCGTAGACCATGAGCTAACCAGAGAATTCCGTGGACCGCGTGCTGTGGACCAGCCAACCACCTCATGCCACGTGGCACCGCCTCGGTGCACGCCCGCCGCGTGGACCGGCCGCCTGCCCGCGCCCCCGCCGCGCCTGCCCGCGCCCTCAGCGGCTGCCCGCGGCCGCGCGCCGCCTGCCCGAGCGCCCTCCGCCGTCCGCCGGCGCTGCCCGCCGCCGCCGCCGGCCGCCGGCGATCGCCGGAAGTACTGTTCCGGCATGAACAGTAACCCGAACCCAAAAATGAAGTAAATAGTCCATCTGAAGCGTTTTCGCGCGCTGAATCCGAATTTGACGTCCGTTTCGCCAAATTCTCACTCTAAAAATTGCCGAATGCCCCCGGAAAAGTATTCTTAGTCCAAATTTCGCGCCGAGCCCAATCTGAAAATCCGTTTCGCGCGAAAACCCCTCTAAACATCCGACGGGGTCCCCCGATCACCCGCGTGATCCATTTAGGCCCGAAGTTCATCACTTGAGTCCAAATTGGCGCCCGAACACCGCCGACATGCCCCAAAGGCCTCCAGCACACCGCGTAGGCCTCCAATAGCCACCCCAACGCACCGCAACAGCTCTGCGGAGATCCAGGTCATCACACCCTAAGTGTCTATTTATAGTTTAGAAACCTTTGGAAAGAGATAAGAATCAAAAACTTACCTTATCTGGAAATTTTCAGGACGGCGATCCGGATCGGGATTACTGCGATCCGGATCGTCGTAACGAGATTGACGATTCCAGAAATCCAAGGGTTCGGGATCCGGATCGCAAGGCCCGATCCGGATCGTTCATGAATTTCAGCAACATCCAATGTTCGGGATCCGGATCAGAATAGGCTTGGATCCGGATTGGATTTGCACATGAACTAATACCCTTCGGGATCCGGATTGGATCATCTGATCCGGATCCTGAACATGTCCCATGTCCAGTTTTTGATTTTTATGCAATTAAAAATTCATCCAAGTGTTTCTACACTATAAGAAAGTATTCGGATCACCAAAATTATTTAGTTAAACATACCTGATCCTTTTGAATACTTTCTTCTTGAGATTGATGTAACTGATCCACAATTCTTCATCTTCAATCTTCAAGACTCAAAACACTGAGTGTCAACTTGAGCTCTTGTTGAATCTTCTCTAAGTCTTTGATTGCAGATTGACAATTTGATCACTTCAAGACTCCGACTCAACTCACTGACTTGACTCACGAAATATGCCAACACCAAAATGCCGTAACAATCTCCCCCTTTGGCAATTTCGTGACAAAACCCAAAAATACATAAAAGCGCTCAAGTCACTCATCTTAAACCAAAAAATTCGAAATTCAATGTCATCACCAAAACATTGATTTTCTTTGCGTGAAAGATCCAATAAATACAAAATTACATTTGAACCAAACAGTCCTAGAACATACTCTATGACTTAGGGCTTGGAGTCTTAAAGTGATGTAATTCCTGCAAAACAAAACTCCAAACAAAATCAAACGTTAGTCGTTAGAAATTAAAATCCTACATTTGATCCGTCTTCCTTTTGGTTCTTTTGTTTTTCGGCTCTTTCAATTTTTTCTTTGTCTCCCCCTATCTTGAGCATCTCTAACATGTTCTCCATGTTCTCCATGTTCTTGAGCATTTATGTTCTCCCCCTTTGTGATACGATCATCATTTTCCGTTCTCCCCCATTTTTCCATTTTCATTTGTCCTCTCTTGATGATCTTATCTCCGTCATTTCTCTTCTCCCCCTTTTTGTCACAAATTGTCAAACAGTGAACATACTAGACAAAAGGAAATCACTAACAACATTAGTTCATAGAGAAAGAGAGATAAAAGCTCAGTTCCGGTATATAACAAAAATGCAGATTGCGTACCGGTACCAGAAGGCAAAAATCAAATAATTCCTTGAAACAAATCCAGATTTTAGAATCTTTTCAAATACTGATTTGTATTCCATCAAGAAATCAATTTAAGTGCTTTAATCAATGAATTAACAAGATGTCATTCAATCCAATTAATTTCACAAAATTAAAAAGATTTACTCCTAAATCATGAAAAACAAAGATAAAACATTATAAACAGTTTTTCATGTTATATTCATCAAACACAAGTCATCAAAAATAATCTTGAGATCCAAACTCTATCAAGATGTAATGGATTTACAAAGATGACTTACAGAGATTTCTAAATGACATCAATCTTGAATTCTACCCTTTCTTGAGATTGAGGTGTATGATCCAAATTTCTTTCATCAGAATAATTTAGAAAAATTTCATAAAAATCAGAAAGAGTATGTAAGCACTTTAGCGCATCAACTTTAAACAAAAGTCATCGTTTCATGCAACAAGAAATAGATTATACCAAATCTATCAAAAATACTCAAAAATGAAACGAAAATTTATGAAAATTAAAACCCTTAAAGTTGAACAACTTCAATCACATCTATCCTGATCTTATGCGTAATGCCTTTATCAAATCATCTATTTTGGTAAAGAAAATGAAATACAAAGATCAATAGATGTTTGAAATCCCAGATAAGTTAGATAATATATCTAGACAATCTGTTGAAGGAGTGGCTCTTTGAGCATCTTTTATCAAAAATCCCACCTTATACCAACCATGAAATATGACTAAGTCAAGTATTTCAATATGCATTTCATCAACAATTTTTAAAACAAAAATTTGCTTTGCATACATGGGGTATCTTTTTCTTTCTTTCTTTTCCTCCATGTGGTGGTAGTTTTCACACTCCTCATTGGGATGTAACTCTTTCCACATCTTTTGAGCATTTTACATTTCTTTGACTCCCCCTCAATTGGCTATCAATTATTTAATATATAAGGTATTCAACCAAAAATTGATCTCGCATTCATACTCGACTAAGCAATCAAATAAGATAATGACTATACCAAGAGATCATTGAGAGAGAAATTGACTTTGATCACTTAAAAGATGAATTAATTAACATAAATGATCATTGCAACATCGAAATATTATGATGTCAAAAGCATAATAGATTTCTAAATGCGTGAAAAGATGCAATTAAAGTCAATATAACCAATGCTCAACTTGTGTTGTCACAAAGCATTCACACAACCAAGATAGATTAAGCATCTAAAGATCACACATGATTTCTAAAATTTGATGCTTATAACTATCAAAAACTCCTATAATGAAGTATCTTCAAGATTATGATTATGGAGTAAAGTTGATAATCCATATAAAATTAATTTGGAGTGAATGAACGTGAAGCCCTTTTTATTCAATGTACTTGTTCGTTGAAAACCTTTTGTTCAAAAACAAAACATAAAACCAAGAGCATTGAAAAAAACATGTAATGCAAAGATTAAGAAAAAAATGAAGGGAAAACCAATCAAAGCATTACACACAGTCATAAGCTAATTAGAACTTAAGACAAGGAAAGATATCACCTTTCCGAATCCAAAATCGCTGGATTTTGGGTTGTCTTGATTCGTTGTGGCCGGGGGTTGTCCGCTTTGACTGTTGATCCACCTTAGGTCTTTGCCTCGCAATAATCCACTTGTATGATTGAAGTTGTGGCTCGGACCTTTGGTGGGTTGAGTGAACTCCTTTGACTTGATGTGTCTTTTGATTCCGTTGAGTTCGCTCCGTAGATGAAGTTGCCGAAGGACTCTTCTTTCTCTTTTTCGGGCAATTCTTCACCAAATGTCCTTCAAGTCCACATAAGTGACAAGTTCTTCCTTTCAATTTCATTGTGGAACTTGAAGCATGCACAGTTTGGTCCTTTTTGAATCCCAAACCAACCTTGCTTGTTTGACCTAATCCGGACATACAATCATGTTTCTTCGAACCGGTTGAAATCCTTTGTATGTCGGATTTAAGTTGATGGACTTGCTTGGTCAAAGCTTGGTTGGTAACATGAATCTCCTCAAACTGCTTTTCAAGAAAACCAATCTTGTCCATATATGATGTAGCGTTTGTCTCCGATTGGTTTAGCTTTTCTTGGAGGATTTTATTGTTATCCAATAAACGCTCTCGTTCCTCCTCGAGATCATGAAGTTTGATCTTTAAAGCTTGATTCTCGTCTTGAACCTCAAGTCGTTGCTTCCTCAACTTCTTGATATGCTTGGCCATCTTCTTTGATTCCGCAAGAAGTTGTTGGTATGCCTCAACGAGTTCTTCTTCGTCCGACTCCCCCTCACTTGATGACTCTCCTCCGGATGTTGATGTTTCATGCAAAATCAAAGGAATAGAGTCAGTAATTAAAGATGATAAGCACAAATTAGAAGAGGGAATTTGAGAGGCATGAAAAGCAACAAATTTTTCTTTTTCCTCTTCACTTGAGGTCGATTCATCGAAACTAGAATCGTCCCAAGTTTTTGCTTGCAAAGCCTTCTTTTTGTATGATTTCTTAGAAGGACAATCCGTTGAAATATGGCCGTAGCCTTTGCATCGATAACATCGGATTTCCCCTTCGAAATCATCTTTTTCTTTTTCTTTAGAAGGTTTTGCAACGCCTTTGAGTTTAGAGGATTTAGAACCCGATGATCCTTTAGATGATTTCGTGGATGAAGATCCATCGGTTCGATTCTTCCAAAATTTCCGACGAAATTTCTTTGTGATCCGCGCCAATTGTTCTTCAAAATCGGCTAAAGAGATTTCATCGTCGGAACTTGATTCGTCATCTTCTTCCTTTGTTGATTTGAACGCAATACCTGTAAGCTTAGAAGAAGACTTGGAAGAAATTTGATTAGTAGGAAAAGTCATCTCATAAGTTTGTAAAGCACCTACTAATTCCTCTACACTCATCTCATCCGGATGACTAACGGTTTCAATGGCGGTAACCTTTGCCCTAAACCGTTCCGGAAGAGTCCGAAGTATCTTTCTTACAATTTTCGACTCCGGGATCTTTTCTCCTAAATTAGCACATGTATTGATTACATCTTGAAGTCTAGTGTAATAATCTGTAAACAATTCATGCTCTTCCATATGAATAGAGTCAAATTGACTTGTAAGCATCTGGAGCTTTTGAATTTTTACTAGATTAGTACCCTCATGTGTAATTTTGAGAATATCCCAAATTTCCTTCGCGGTTTCACACGCAGAAATTCGTGTGAACTCAGTCGAGGAAAGAGAATTAAATAAAGCGTTCATACCTTTCCCATTGTAAGAAGATCTTTCGATTTCCTCTTTAGACCATCTAGAGCGAGGTTTTGGGGTAGTAGAATTTCCTACTTCCTCAACAGGATGCACCCAACCGTATTCCACGGTTTGCCAAACACGCTCATCAATTGAGATGAGAAAAGCTCTCATCCGCACTTTCCAATACGCATAATTGGTCCCATCAAAAAGAGGAGGTCTAAAAATATTACCACTTTCACCCGACATGATAGATAAACCTAAAACCCGCTCTGATACCAATTGTAGAGTTATTTAGGATCCACAAGGATCTAAATAGGTACTATCAAACACCTAGAGGGGGGTGAATAGGTGTAATATTATAAAAACCAATCTCAGTGCAAAAATAAAAAACAATGCGGAAAATAAAAATCAACACACCGAGATTTACGTGGAAACTCCAATCCAGGAGAAAAACCACGGGACCAACACGCAATAACAATCCACTAAGAAAAGAAGAATAACAAGGTGATTACCGACTCCACGGACTCAAACCCCTCCTTCAACTTCTTCGGACCTTGCGCTCACCGATTGCACGTCCACTGCACACGTTCGAATCCACGAACGCCACTCGAATCCACGAGCACACGTTTCGAATCCACGAAACGCCTTTAGCACACCGAATCCACGATGCCACGTCGAATCCACGACGCAAACTCAGCCGGTAAGAATATTGGCTTCGATGGTGATCCTTTGCTTAGATTATCATTGAAGAACCGTAGAAGAAATCTCTAAGCAAAGATTAGATCAATTCGACAAAAGATAGATCTTGGAAGAACCGTCGAATTGACCTAAAAGAGGCTATAAAGAAGGACGATAAAAACCTAGCCTCTAGGGTTGCTCTCAAGTGTTTTCGGTATTGGTCGCACGTTCTTGAGAAACCCTAAGTGTCTATTTATAGTTTAGAAACCTTTGGAAAGAGATAAGAATCAAAAACTTACCTTATCTGGAAATTTTCAGGACGGCGATCCGGATCGGGATTACTGCGATCCGGATCGTCGTAACGAGATTGACGATTCCAGAAATCCAAGGGTTCGGGATCCGGATCGCAAGGCCCGATCCGGATCGTTCATGAATTTCAGCAACATCCAATGTTCGGGATCCGGATCAGAATAGGCTTGGATCCGGATTGGATTTGCACATGAACTAATACCCTTCGGGATCCGGATTGGATCATCTGATCCGGATCCTGAACATGTCCCATGTCCAGTTTTTGATTTTTATGCAATTAAAAATTCATCCAAGTGTTTCTACACTATAAGAAAGTATTCGGATCACCAAAATTATTTAGTTAAACATACCTGATCCTTTTGAATACTTTCTTCTTGAGATTGATGTAACTGATCCACAATTCTTCATCTTCAATCTTCAAGACTCAAAACACTGAGTGTCAACTTGAGCTCTTGTTGAATCTTCTCTAAGTCTTTGATTGCTGATTGACAATTTGATCACTTCAAGACTCCGACTCAACTCACTGACTTGACTCACGAAATATGCCAACACCAAAATGCCGTAACAATCTCCCCCTTTGGCAATTTCGTGACAAAACCCAAAAATACATAAAAACGCTCAAGTCACTCATCTTAAACCAAAAAATCGAAATTCAATGTCATCACCAAAACATTGATTTTCTTTGCGTGAAAGATCCAATAAATACAAAATTACATTTGAACCAAACAGTCCTAGAACATACTCTATGACTTAGGACTTGGAGTCTTAAAGTGATGTAATTCCTGCAAAACAAAACTCCAAACAAAATCAAACGTTAGTCGTTAGAAATTAAAATCCTACATTTGATCCGTCTTCCTTTTGGTTCTTTTGTTTTTCGGCTCTTTCAATTTTTTCTTTGTCTCCCCCTATCTTGAGCATCTCTAACATGTTCTCCATGTTCTCCATGTTCTTGAGCATTTATGTTCTCCCCCTTTGTGATACGATCATCATTTTCCGTTCTCCCCCATTTTTCCATTTTCGTTTGTCCTCTCTTGATGATCTCATCTCCGTCATTTCTCTTCTCCCCCTTTTTGTCACAAATTGTCAAACAGTGAACATACTAGACAAAAGGAAATCACTAACAACATTAGTTCATAGAGAAAGAGAGATAAAAGCTCAGTTCCGGTATATAACAAAAATGCAGATTGCGTACCGGTACCAGAAAGCAAAAATCAAATAATTCCTTGAAACAAATCCAGATTTTAGAATCTTTTCAAATACCGATTTGTATTCCATCAAGAAATCAATTTAAGTGCTTTAATCAATGAATTAACAAGATGTCATTCAATCCAATTAATTTCACAAAATTAAAAAGATTTACTCCTAAATCATGAAAAACAAAGATAAAACATTATAAACAGTTTTTCATGTTATATTCATCAAACACAAGTCATCAAAAATAATCTTGAGATCCAAACTCTATCAAGATGTAACGGATTTACAAAGATGACTTACAGAGATTTCCAAATGACATCAATCTTGAATTCTACCCTTTCTTGAGATTGAGGTGTATGATCCAAATTTCTTTCATCAGAATAATTTAGAAAAATTTCATAAAAATCAGAAAGAGTATGTAAGCACTTTAGCGCATCAACTTTAAACAAAAGTCATCGTTTCATGCAACAAGAAATAGATTATACCAAATCTATCAAAAATACTCAAAAATGAAACGAAAATTTATGAAAATTAAAACCCTTAAAGTTGAACAACTTCAATCACATCTATCCTGATCTTATGCGTAATGCCTTTATCAAATCATCAATTTTGGTAAAGAAAATGAAATACAAAGATCAATAGATGTTTGAAATCCCAGATAAGTTAGATAATATATCTAGACAATCTGTTGAAGGAGTGGCTCTTTGAGCATCTTTTATCAAAAATCCCACCTTATACCAACCATGAAATATGACTAAGTCAAGTATTTCAATATGCATTTCATCAACAATTTTTAAAACAAAAATTTGCTTTGCATACATGGGGTATCTTTTTCTTTCTTTCTTTTCCTCCATGTGGTGGTAGTTTTCACACTCCTCATTGGGATGTAACTCTTTCCACATCTTTTGAGCATTTTACATTTCTTTGACTCCCCCTCAATTGGCTATCAATTATTTAATATATAAGGTATTCAACCAAAAATTGATCTCGCATTCATACTCGACTAAGCAATCAAATAAGATAATGACTATACCAAGAGATCATTGAGAGAGAAATTGACTTTGATCACTTAAAAGATGAATTAATTAACATAAATGATCATTGCAACATCGAAATATTATGATGTCAAAAGCATAATAGATTTCTAAATGCGTGAAAAGATGCAATTAAAGTCAATATAACCAATGCTCAACTTGTGTTGTCACAAAGCATTCACACAACCAAGATAGATTAAGCATCTAAAGATCACACATGATTTCTAAAATTTGATGCTTATAACTATCAAAAACTCCTATAATGAAGTATCTTCAAGATTATGATTATGGAGTAAAGTTGATAATCCATATAAAATTAATTTGGAGTGAATGAACGTGAAGCCCTTTTTATTCAATGCACTTGTTCGTTAAAAACCTTTTGTTCAAAAACAAAACATAAAACCAAGAGCATTGAAAAACATGTAATGCAAAGATTAAGAAAAATATGAAGGGAAAACCAATCAAAGCATTACATACAGTCATAAGCTAATTAGAACTTAAGACAAGGAAAGATATCACCTTTCCGAATCCAAAATCGCTGGATTTTGGGTTGTCTTGATTCGTTGTGGCCGGGGGTTGTCCGCTTTGACTGTTGATCCACCTTAGGTCTTTGCCTCGCAATAATCCACTTGTATGATTGATGTTGTGGCTCGGACCTTTGGTGGGTTGAGTGAACTCCTTTGACTTGATGTGTCTTTTGATTCCGTTGAGTTCGCTCCGTAGATGAAGTTGCCGAAGGATTTTTCTTTCTCTTTTTCGGGCAATTCTTCACCAAATGTCCTTCAAGTCCACATAAGTGACAAGTTCTTCCTTTCAATTTCATTGTGGAACTTGAAGCATGCACAGTTTGGTCCTTTTTGAATCCCAAACCAACCTTGCTTGTTTGACCTAATCCGGACATACAATCATGTTTCTTGGAACCGGTTGAAAGCCTTTGTATGTCGGATTTAAGTTGATGAACTTGCTTGGTCAAAGCTTGGTTGGTGACATGAATCTCCTCAAACTGCTTTTCAAGAAAACCAATCTTGTCCATATATGATGTAGCGTTTGTCTCCGATTGGTTTAGCTTTTCTTGGAGGATTTTATTGTTATCCAATAAACTCTCTCGTTCCTCCTCGAGATCATGAAGTTTGATCTTTAAAGCTTGATTCTCGTCTTGAACCTCAAGTCGTTGCTTCCTCAACTTCTTGATATGCTTGGCCATCTTCTTTGATTCCGCAAGAAGTTGTTGGTATGCCTCAACGAGTTCTTCTTCGTACGACTCCCCCTCACTTGATGACTCTCCTCCGGATGTTGATGTTTCATGCAAAATCAAAGGAATAGAGTCAGTGATTAAAGATGATAAGCACAAATTAGAAGAGGGAATTTGAGAGGCATGAAAAGCAACAAATTTTTCTTTTTCCTCTTCACTTGAGGTCGATTCATCGAAACTAGAATCGTCCCAAGTTTTTGCTTGCAAAGCCTTCTTTTTGTATGATTTCTTAGAAGGACAATCCGTTGAAATATGGCCGTAGCCTTTGCATCGATAACATCGGATTTCCCCTTCGAAATCATCTTTTTCTTTTTCTTTAGAAGGTTTTGCAACGCCTTTGAGTTTAGAGGATTTAGAACCCGATGATCCTTTAGATGATTTCGTGGATGAAGATCCATCGGTTCGATTCTTCCAAAATTTCCGACGAAATTTCTTTGTGATCCGCGCCAATTGTTCTTCAAAATCGGCTAAAGAGATTTCATCGTCGGAACTTGATTCGTCATCTTCTTCCTTTGTTGATTTGAACGCAATACCTGTAAGCTTAGAAGAAGACTTGGAAGAAATTTGATTAGTAGGAAAAGTCATCTCATAAGTTTGTAAAGCACCTACTAATTCCTCTACACTCATCTCATCCGGATGACTAACGGTTTCAATGGCGGTAACCTTTGCCCTAAACCGTTCCGGAAGAGTCCGAAGTATCTTTCTTACAATTTTCGACTCCGGGATCTTTTCTCCTAAATTAGCACATGTATTGATTACATCTTGAAGTCTAGTGTAATAATCTGTAAACAATTCATGCTCTTCCATATGAATAGAGTCAAATTGACTTGTAAGCATCTGGAGCTTTTGAATTTTTACAAGATTAGTACCCTCATGTGTAATTTTGAGAATATCCCAAATTTCCTTCGCGGTTTCACACGCAGAAATTCGTGTGAACTCAGTCGAGGAAAGAGAATTAAATAAAGCGTTCATACCTTTCCCATTGTAAGAAGATCTTTCGATTTCCTCTTTAGACCATCTAGAGCGAGGTTTTGGGGTAGTAGAATTTCCTACTTCCTCAACAGGATGCACCCAACCGTATTCCACGGTTTGCCAAACATGCTCATCAATTGAGATGAGAAAAGCTCTCATCCGCACTTTCCAATACGCATAATTGGTCCCATCAAAAAGAGGAGGTCTAAAAATATTACCACTTTCACCCGACATGATAGATAAACCTAAAACCCGCTCTGATACCAATTGTAGAGTTATTTAGGATCCACCAAGATCTAAATAGGTACTATCAAACACCTAGAGGGGGGTGAATAGGTGTAATATTATAAAAACCAATCTCAGTGCAAAAATAAAAACCAATGCGGAAAATAAAAATCAACACACCGAGATTTACGTGGAAACTCCAATCCAGGAGAAAAACCACGGGACCAACACGCAATAACAATCCACTAAGAAAAGAAGAATAACAAGGTGATTACCGACTCCACGGACTCAAACCCCTCCTTCAACTTCTTCGGACCTTGCGCTCACCGATTGCACGTCCACTGCACACGTTCGAATCCACGAACGCCACTCGAATCCACGAGCACACGTTTCGAATCCACGAAACGCCTTTAGCACACCGAATCCACGATGCCACGTCGAATCCACGACGCAAACTCAGCCGGTAAGAATATTGGCTTCGATGGTGATCCTTTGCTTAGATTATCATTGAGGAACCGTAGAAAAAATCTCTAAGCAAAGACTAGATCAATTCGACAAAAGATAGATCTTGGAAGAACCGTCGAATTGACCTAAAAGAGGCTATAAAGAAGGACGATAAAAACCTAGCCTCTAGGGTTGCTCTCAAGTGTTTTCGGTATTGGTCGCACGTTCTTGAGAAACCCTAAGTGTCTATTTATAGTTTAGAAACCTTTGGAAAGAGATAAGAATCAAAAACTTACCTTATCTGGAAATTTTCAGGACGGCGATCCGGATCGGGATTACTGCGATCCGGATCGTCGTAACGAGATTGACGATTCCAGAAATCCAAGGGTTCGGGATCCGGATCGCAAGGCCCGATCCGGATCGTTCATGAATTTCAGCAACATCCAATGTTCGGGATCCGGATCAGAATAGGCTTGGATCCGGATTGGATTTGCACATGAACTAATACCCTTCGGGATCCGGATTGGATCATCTGATCCGGATCCTGAACATGTCCCATGTCCAGTTTTTGATTTTTATGCAATTAAAAATTCATCCAAGTGTTTCTACACTATAAGAAAGTATTCGGATCACCAAAATTATTTAGTTAAACATACCTGATCCTTTTGAATACTTTCTTCTTGAGATTGATGTAACTGATCCACAATTCTTCATCTTCAATCTTCAAGACTCAAAACACTGAGTGTCAACTTGAGCTCTTGTTGAATCTTCTCTAAGTCTTTGATTGCAGATTGACAATTTGATCACTTCAAGACTCCGACTCAACTCACTGACTTGACTCACGAAATATGCCAACACCAAAATGCCGTAACAGCACCCACTAGGACTACTAGAGGCAAAAGAAAAAAACAGTGGTAAGCTATAAAGGCTGCTGATAAAAAGGTAAAAACTACCACCACTATGCCTCTAAATGCCATGAAATGACTAAATGTATGCATCAATATCATGCCTGCCTGAAATAACCCAATCTTGTGCCACCAGTAGAACTGGTACTGCCTGCTGTGCCTTGCCTGCCAAATCGGGTAGGTTGGCCAAACCCTAACACCGATAGGAAATAGGAGTCTCAAGGACTCAAAGCCTGCCTGTAACACACTCCGGAGTGGCTCTCGAGGGGAGCGACCCACACGAGTAAAGTATCTCAGTAATAAGTATCATAAGTGCCATAAAACAGCAGGACTGGATCATGACTATGATCAAAGTGGGAAAAGCCATCCACCAAAGAAAAGCCCGATCTGATGCCATAGTACTCAATAAGTGGGAAAAATCATCCACTAGAGAAAAGCCCGATCCCCGGCTAATGCAAAAACAGACTCAACCCTGATCTGATGCAAAATAAACATCCGGCCGACCGCCTACTGTCCGCGGTCACCGCAATACCCCACAATACCACAATCTCGGCTACACTATCCCAAACCCCTGCTCACACTTGAGCGACAAATATCTGAATGCAAGGGAGAGCAATAAAGCATGCCAAGTCCCAATATGATAGTGTAGCAATAAATAGTGGCTAACTAGATGAGCATGCAGTTGTACCATTTAAAAGCTGTAAAAAGGTGTCAAATATTTATTTTAAAAAGATTGATTGATATAAAAGTTATTTGCATGCGAGATTATAGCCTTTGTCCCGATCACAGTGTCCCAAGATAAGTTATCATATAATCTGTGGGGTTATATTAATTTTTAGAAGAGTTCGTCCCAGCGGTTCTCATCATTTGTCATATTAGTTTGTCCCAATAGTTCTCATCAATTGTCATATTAGTTTGTCCCAATGGTTCTCATCAATTGTTATATTAGTTTGTCCCAATGGTTCTCATCAATTGTCATATTAGTTTGTCCCAATGGTTCTTATCAATTGAATTTTAGGGGATTTCTAGTAATCCCAGTGAGCTTGTCAAAAATGAGGTAAGCAACAACCGCCCACCTCGAGCAGCTCACACTACACCCCAGAAAGCCTCCAGCGGTCCACAGTCCTCAAATCCTGCAAATCGGAGCACAGCTGTACATAACAACGCTCCCGGTATAAAAACAAATCCCAAAAAGTACAATATTTGCTGTTTTTCAAACAGCACGGAAAAGAGGAGTTTTTCACCTCTATACTGAGCTCCAAAAATCCTAGAAAAATTACGGTTGCGTTCCTCGCGAAGAGTAGATTAAAATCGACTCCTTAAACGCCTCGATCTGATGCTCCTACGCCAAGATAAAAATCGAAGAAGTCGATGCTGTCCAGAAATTTCCACAGCAAAAAGGGGGGTCAAAGAGGCCTTGGAAACCATGCCAAAAGTGCGAAATGGAGCAAAGTGATCAACACGGAAATCGAAGCCTTACCTCTTAGGAACACGCTGTCGCAAAAATCGTCCAAAAATTCCTCCTGGTTAGCACACAGGGAATTTTCGACTGAACTGCGATGGGAAATGGGCCGAAAAAGAAAACCGTCGCAGTGCGCCGCGTCGCAGATAACTCACTATCTATAACTCCAGAAATTCTGAAATTTTGAGGAGAGAGAGAGGAGAGAGAGAGAAACAATTTTTGTAGAGAGCTCAAGCTGTGATTCTCTCTCTATGGCTCGGAATTCGAGGTGGGAATGAGAGGGGGTGAGGGGTCCTATTTATAATGGGCCAGGGAATCTTCCACACTAGATCCGGGCAGAACAGGAAACACCAAAATGGACCAACCAGGAAGCGCCACGTGTCCACAGAACAGCAAACAGCTCGTGCAAGTCCGCTCAACAGTCGCCACGTGTCCCACGTGGTGCACATGGCCGGTCCGCGCTCCGGGTTTTCCGGAAAAATGTCGGCCAATGAGGGAGCGCCACGTGTCACCAATCACACAGCCTTCTAGAAGCCGGCCAGCCAATGAGGAAACGCCACGTGGCAATGCGCATTTTCGGTGCTCCCGGTGCACGGCACCCCCATGGACCCCGCAGCCTGTGCACCTGCCCGCGCCTGCCCGAGCCTGCCCGCGCTGCCCGCGCCGCGCGCCGCTGCGTTCTGCCGCGCTCCGCCGCTGCGCCGCCGCTGTGCCGCCGCCCGCCGGTCGCCGCCGGCCACCGCCGGTCGACGGAACAGTAATTCCGACGCCGGAGTTACTGTTCCGGCGTGAACAGTAATTTTGTGCCGAAAAATTAAAGTAAATATACCGTTTTGATCGTTTTCGCGCGCTGAGTCCAAATCCGCCGTCCGTTTCGTCAAATTCTCATCCGAAATTTTGCCGAAAGCTCCCGGAAAAGCCCATTTGCTCCGATTTTCACGCCGAGTCTATTTTTAAGGTCCAATTTCGATTCTACAAGCTCCGTTTCACCGTATAAGCTCCCTACAGTCACTGTTTAACGTTGCACAGTTCCTGCGAGAGTCCGGATCATCACATCCTTCCCCACTAAAAGGAGTTTCGTCCTCGAAACGAGACTAAACAATAATCCTCAGTCCGATGTCTCGAATAAGTAGGGGTGAGCATCCCTCATCTCCGACTCGAGCTCCCATGTAGCCTCGCGCTCGTCATGATTGCCCCATTGGATTTTCACATAGGGAATGGCCCGATTGCGCAATTCTCTCACCTCTCGATCCAGAATTCGCAGTGGGCGCTCCTCATACCTCAAATCCTCGCTGATCTCAAGCGGTGTGAAGTCGATGACGTGCGATGGGTCGAATACGTACCTCCTCAAAGTAGAAATGTGAAACACATCGTGGACACCGACAAGCCTCGGAGGAAGTGCAAGTCGGTAGGCAACTGGCCCGATACGCTTTAATACCTCAAAGGGTCCAATATATCGGGGGCTAAGTTTCCCACGAATGCCGAATCTCCTGATTCCTTTGGACGGCGAGACTTGCAGGAATACATGATCTCCAACTTGAAATTCTAAGTCTCGTCGCCGAACATCGGCATAACTCCTTTGTCGGCTTTGGGCGGTCTGAAGATGCCGTCGAATCACTCGGACCTTCTCTTCTGCCTCTAACAACACATCTGGTCCCAAGGTCCGCCTCTCGCCCACGTCACTCCAATAAAGTGGTGATCGACACTTGCGCCCATACAACGCTTCAAACGGAGCCATCTGAATGCTCGCTTGAAAGCTATTGTTGTACGCGAATTCAGCCAAAGATAAATGTCGAATCCACCCTCCGCCGAAATCCAGGACGCAAGCCCTCAACATGTCCTCCAGGATTTGTATCGTCCGTTCTGACTGCCCATCCGTCTGCGGATGAAAAGCAGTACAGAACCTAAGCTGAGTCCCCAAGGCTGTCTGCAAACTCCTCCAGAAACGCGAAACAAACCTCGGGTCTCTATCTGATACAATGGAGGCTGGTATTCCATGTAATCTCACTACCTCGTCTAGATATAGCTGGGCTAGTCGCTCGAGTGACCAAGTAGTCTGCATAGGCAAGAAATGCGCTGACTTGGTAAGTCGATCTACAACTACCCAGATAGCATCGGCTCCTCCCTGCGCCCTCGGTAGTCCGACCACAAAGTCCATTGTAATGTGGTCCCATTTCCACTCGGGAATTGGGAGACTTTGTAACTTGCCGGCTGGCACTCGATGCTCCGCCTTTACCTGTTGGCAAGTTAAACACTGAGCCACAAATCTTCCGATATCCCTCTTCATGCCATTCCACCAAAAGTGTGCCTTGAGGTCCTTATACATCTTAGTCCCACCAGGATGTAGGGTATAAGGTGTCACGCCCCGGGGTCGAAACTGCGACCCGGGCTCGCCAACAGATCCGCCATCTGTACGGAAACTGCCGTACAGACGAAGCGCCAACCTGCAAAAAGAAACATCTACAGCTAAACAGATATCAGAGCTAAAAGTAAACTACTGCCAAAAACTGAAGTCCAAACACTGTACAACTGTAAATAAAAACAATATCCATCTCCCAAATACGATCATATAACAAGTCCTCTGATACAACTAAAAAGGGAGATATCTCCAATAAATACATCAGTGTACAAGCTCTCGATACAATAAATATCCTCACTACAACAGTCTCTCAAACTGTAAAACAAAAGGTACAACTCCATACCTCACTACAAGGTTCTCTCAACAGAAGAAAAAGTAGCAACCCAACTACTGAAGCTCTCTCCTGAAAAGGGTACCTCTACACTCCGACCACGGGTAAGGAACTAGCTCGCGACTCCCTCGTCTCGGCCAGAAGGATCAGCAACTGAAGCACACAAACAGGAGTAGAAGCCCCTGGGGAAAAAGACACCACGACGGGTGTGAGAACTACTTCCCACAGTAGTCCTCAGTGGGTGCCGTCCACAAGCCCAACGGTCTGCCCACTAAGTCTACTAGAGGCATAAGTGACAAGGTATACGAAAAGAAAAGAGCTGGAAAATGATATCTCTACAGCTACTATGCCTCTATCTAGATGCTCAAGCAGTGGAACAGAAGAATAATATGATGCATCTACTCACTACTGACAATATGCCACCAGTACTATGCTCAAAGAAAACCCTACTGTGACACATGCTATATCAACACTCTCCCAATGTCACCCAATCTCTATGACTGCCCCATAGGGTCCAGTCAAGCCTGCGCCTGTCGACTAGGATGGCACCTACCCACCACCACACATCCACATGAGGACGGGATTTACGTGGGGCGTCCTGTCCGACCATCTCAAGCGAACTCTAGTGTATCAACTAGTCGCATCATCGCAGCCTCGTCAGGCTCGGTATCATCATCGCACCCGGGGCGTAGCTCGAGGGGAGCGACCCCAACGAACTCAAGTAACTCAAGTATCTCATAACCGGCAAAAAGCCGGGCTCAGCAGGCTATAATCCACGATCAAACCGATCGGTAACTCAAGCTCGAACCACAACTCAGTCGGAAAGGAACCTCGACTCAAACATGAAAAGCCCAACCACTCTCACGGCTATGTCGGAGAACCCTCAACGACGCAACTCACAACACTAACTCGCTAGAGAAGGAACTACACAGCTGGGACCACCGTCACTCCCAACGGCTCCCACAACAACACCCCGCTCATAGACGAGAAGAACCGACTGACGCGGCATAGGTCCGAGAATCCGTTAGACCGGTGCCTAGAACCCCAATCAAACAAGAACAGACTCTAGGCTCAGCCTATCGAAGTTCTCAATCCTATACCGTTCAGGGTTTCTGTCACGCCCCGGGTGTAAACCAGAACCCGGGCCCGTCTACAGATCCGCCGTGCACACGGTATTTCCCGCGTACACGAAGCGCCAAACCTGCTCAGATATATAAGAGATAATAATAAATGAGCAATAAAAACAGAGCTGAACTAAAACTAATACATCTCAGACTGAAGCTGGAAATAAAATACAATACATCTGTATAAATGATACATCTGTCTCTCCCAGCTCACCAAAAATAAATACAACCTGCTGGCAAAAGCCAGTCCCAAAGTAAAAGTACAACCGTCTGAGGAAACACGGGTACACCAACAGTCCAGCTAACACGCTCAACCTGCCTCGAAGTCTATCTACTCAGCCGTCCTCTCTCCTCGACCCGTCGCTGAGACCCAGCAGCACCCGCAGAAGACACTACAAAACAAGGGAGAAGAAAAAGAGGAAAGAAGAATGGGGGTAAGACTACCAGTAAACCAGTAGCCTCCCCTAGTGGGTAAAACCTCAAATCCTGACACACCCACTAGGTCTACCAGAGGCAAAAAGGAAAGAAGTGTGGTAAGCAATGATGACTGCCGAAAACAGGAAACTACCACTACTATGCCTCTAATATGCCAAGCTAAAGAGATAGCTAACTGTATGCATCAGAACATAAATGCCTGCCTGCCTAGACCCAATCGATACACCAGTGAGCACTGGTACTGCCTGCTCTGCCTGCCTGCCTGCCTGCCAAATCGGGTATGCTGGCCAACGCATAACACCGATAGGAAAAAGGGAGTCTCAAGGACTCGAAGCCTGTAAAACGCACACTCCGGAGTGGCACTCGAGGGGAGCGACCCACACGAGTAAAATGCCTGGGTAACAAGTACCATAGATCAGCAGGACTGGATCATGACTCTGATCAAAGTGGGAAAACCCATCCACTAAAGGGAGACCCGATCTCAACCTGATGCAAGATAAACAAATAGTGGGAAACCCCATCCACTAGAGACCTGATACCCAATCTGATGCATAAGCAACCTCCGGTCAACCGCCCAAGGTCCGCGGTTGCCGCAATACCCTGCCATCAAGCCTGCCTGTCCCAAAAACCCAAGATCCACAATCGGGTAGAACAATCAATATCCGGTCAACCGCCTACTGTCCGCGGTTGCCGCAATAACCCCCAAGTCCGACATCAAGTACACCCTGTCTCCGACCCCAAGGTCCCGGCTACACTATCCCAAATCCCCGCTCGAACCCGAGCAACATGACTCGAAAGTCTAAATAAGAAGGAGAAAGAAAGCAATCATGGTTTCTCCTAAGTCAAATCCCAATATGATAGTGTAGCAATAAAAGATGGCCTATCTAGATGTCCATACAAGCATGCAAGTGTTCTCAAGGAAATATAATTAAAGGTATTAATCATTAACAGTATCCACCTACGCATGTCATCTATCCTCAAGTAGTACCATCAACAGGATAATCAAATAGTCCAACATAAATATTCCATTCCACATGCAAGGTTAACCGCTATCAAAGCAACCCTATTCCCACACCGGCATGCATGAACCCAACCCCAATCATGATTAATCAAGATGTCCAATAAAGGGGATCACTCTAATATTCCTAGTGAGCATGTCAAAATAGAGGCAATAAACAACCGCCCACCTCGAACGCTAAATCCTGATCCCAACAGCGAAGTCCGCGCCCGGTCTCAACGATCACCACGGTACTGCACAAAATACCCCAAAAGAACAAGCACAATGAACATACAATGCTCACACCGAAATCTGTCCCAATTACAATCAGTCCACAGTTTAGCCTTTTTCACCTGCGAGATCTACTCTAGAAATTCCCAGAAAAATACCACTGCGATCTACGCGACGAACCGGTCGAAACGAGTACCTGCACGTTTTCCCACGATTTTTCTATGCTGAGAGCCAAAATCGACAAGAGGAACCACCCCGAACAATGCATTCATCCAAAACTGCGATATAAAATTCTGTAAAAAGGGGTTTCTCACCTTCAGGGAAATTCCACAAAATCCAAGAAAATTCAGGGAGATATCTTGCGACGCGTAGATGCAACTCCCCTTTTAAATCGCCTCAATCCGATGTCCGGTTGCGGAGATATCCCCAAAACAATACTGTGCTGTCCAAAACTCCATCACAGCAAAATGGGGTCATAAGATGAGCCGAAAAACCCATGAAAACCTCGGAATGGGGAAAAACCAGTAGAAACAAGAAACGTAGCCCTACCTGTTAAGAATCCAACGGCGCAAAAATCGCAAAAATAGGTGGTCGGGGTGAGTCGGGGGAGCCTGAACACTGAGATGCGACGAATCGGGTTGCCGGAGAATGATCGTCGCATCGCGTCGGAAAAATCCCAAACCTCGGGATCCGAGCCTTTTAAATTCCTCAAACTTCACAGGATGCTTCCTCTCTTCCTGATGAAGATTTCATCTTCTCACTCCTTGAGAAGATGAAGCCTCTATGATGGAGAAATATGCCTTTGAATGAGCCTCGGATTCCCTCAAAGCCACAGCCAAATCAACATTTCAGAAAATTACCTCTGTGTCCTACATAACAGGAAACACCGATTCCACCCAATCAGAACGCGCCACGTGCATACCCCACACTCGCTACGCCCGGTTCACTCATTCCGTGCACCCGACGAACCATACACTGTCACGTGTCCAACCCTGAACCAATGGGAAACTGCCACGTGGCACACCACCAGCCTGCACCCTGCACCTGACCACGCGCCTGCCCAGCCTGCCCGCACAGTTGACCCACCAAAAGGGGATCGCCACGTGTCACTCTTACTGTTCGGTGCACCCGGTGCACAAGCTTCTGTGGACCGAACGAATGGTAGATGGCCACGTGTCCAAGACCGGTGCACCATAGACCCGTGATGCTCCGTGGACCGAGAGCACTGAACCGTCCAATGGGTGACTGCCATGTGTCACCCTCCCTGGTGCACGCCTGCCGCGTGGACCGCGCCCCTGCCCGCGCGCGCGCGCGGCTGCCCGCGCCCTACCGCGCGCCCGCGCCGCCTGCCCGCTGCCGCTGTGCCGCCTGCCCGAGGCCGCGCCGCCGCCGGCCGGCCGCCGGGAACACTATTCCGGCGTGAACAGTAACCCGAGCCCGAAAAATGAAGTAAATAGTCCATCTGAAGCGTTTTCGCGCGCTGAATCCGAATTTGACGTCCGTTTCGCCAAATTCTCACTCTAAAAATTGCCGAACGCCCCCGGAAAGGTATTCTCAATCCGAATTTCGCGCCGAGTCCAATCTTAATATCCGTTTCGCTCGCAAACACCTCTAAACATCCGACGGGGTCCCCCGATCACCCGCGTGATCCGTTTTAAGTCCAAAGTCCAACACTTGTGTCCAATCGTGCCCCAAACACTTCCAGCACACCGCGTAGGCCTCCAATGGCCACCCCAACGCACCGCAACAGCTCTGCGGAGATCCAGGTCATCACATCCTCCCCTACTAAAAGAAAGTTTCGTCCTCGAAACTAGAGTCATTCCTCAACTCGGAATCTCAACAGACAGGGGGGTAAATATCCAGTCATCCACCACTCAAGCTCCCAAAACTACCAAATACCTCATCCAGAGACGCGATGCAATCCTTGGGTCTCAAACTGGAACAAAATAAAGGTTAGCACTCCAGGAATCCACACCACCTCAACCACGTACAGCTGGGCTAACCGCTCGAGCTACCAAGCTATCCGCATCGGTACAAGCATCCGCCCCTGCTAGGGCCTCAGATAATCCAACCACAAGTCCAACAACACCCAGCTCAACCCGAGTACCTGGGTACTCCCAAGGCATCCGATATAAGTCCCCCAACTGATCCCGTAGCCTCTGGTCTCTAATCCAAAACCGTCGGGATGTAGAAGCACATCCCTAACCCTCCGGCATCAATACTCAGCCATGAGCGGTCGAGAGAACCAGACTGTAAAACAACCTTCGCGAAGATCCAATACCCTTGCAGCTCGTAACTCAAATCCCCCAAGCTTGACAGAAGGGTGCTAGCTCCCGATGATCACTTTATCAAATTCTTACGGGTCCTCCCAAAGCCGAAGTGAACCAACCTTCCACGACTCGAATAGCACCGGTGTAATGACACGGTATTTTGTAATATTTAACCCTCCTTCTATTTTAGTATTCCTTTAGTACTCCGGAAATATTACTTTTGGTTTGTCGGTCGGTGTGTGTGGTGCTTGTATTTTTCTGCGAAAGAGCGCGAAAAATAATGACCGACGGTGCGATCGGATCGAAAATCCGATGTCGGGAACCCCCGGAACGGGATTTTTAGTAATGCGGTGATTAGTCGTGCATCGAAACCCGTGCAAAATATCTTGCACCCGTTTGTGGATAATGGGGGTTATCTCGTGTGGATAATTAATTAATTAAGCTAATTAATTAATTATCCGGTAATGGGGAAATTAAATTTTTTCCTACGTACGATTCGGAAAATAACAAAATTAGGGTTTACTGTGCAAACTCTCGGACCGCGGTCCATGGCCGAAGCGTACACCCGGTGCACGGCTTAGCCGCCTGAGGGCGCGAACCCGGTGCACCATTGCGTGCGCCGGCCCAGCCCGCAAGGGCGCGGTCCACCGCACAGTGTGCACCCGGCTCACGGCTCGGCCGCCTGCGGGCGCGAACCCGGTGCACAACTGCGTGCGCCGGCCCAGCCAGCAAGTGCGCGGTCCACCGCACAGTGTGCACCCGGCGCATGCCGCATGGCCACCCGACGCGTGAACCCGGTGCACGCTCGGGTCGTGCACCGGCCCGGCCCGAAACGCGCGGTGCACGCTTTTTGCGTGCACCGGCGCATGCCGCCGCCGCCTGTTCCCGTGAACCCGGTCCACGGTTGCCCCCGTGCACCATCCGACAGCCCGGAGTTCTTTTGCTCCGTTTTTGCCCGTTTTTCCACCGTTTTGAGCGCGGTTTTCGCCGTTGGGATCGTTATTTCCGTGGCTTTCATGTCATGGCCGCCTTGGACCTTTTTGGTCACTTTTATTTATTATGTTGGGTGTCGTTTTCGCCGACGCTCCGCGCCTCGACGAAATTGTCGGGGGCGCGCCGTCGGGACTCTTTCCTCATCGTTTTGCCGTCGGGGCCCTCCTGGTTTAACCTTTGATACCCCGAGTGGGCTATCGGTAGAGGAATGAATTTTGTTGGGTTCCGTTAGCGGTTTTGGGTTCCGACGGAGTCCGCGACGAAGTGGTCGCGGTCCAGTTGTTGATAGTCTTCGATGTTTTCGGTTTTACTCGATGGTTTTGACTGTTGGTTTTCGATTGACGTCGCGGTCCCCTAGGTATGATGATTTTGGTTCTGAGGGTTCATTGTTGCAGTGGGTGGGGACCACTGATTTAACCTAAGTAGGGTAAGGTGTTAATTTGACCTTGTGGACTTTCTTAGGTCCAGGTGTGCAGCGGGAAAGTGCCCGAGACTCGTAGTGCCCCGATTTTTCCGCGACCAGGTGGGTTCTTTGCATCAAGTGCTGTAAGTGCATTGAGTGCAACATGTCACTAAAATGTTTATTGCTAACCGGTTAATAAAGTAGATGACAGATGCTAATCCTTCGCATATTTTTGTAAAAATTAATCTACGCCGATTTCGGCATCCCTGTTTTGAATGCTGCACGTACACTGGCGGAATAGGCCCCCGCAATGGTGTACTTTTCCGGAGAAGTGGTCAGAAGGACCCGTGTGCCCCACGTGTGATGATTGGGGACCACTTCACGATGGCTAAACGTGTCGCCCACGCATCGTGAAGGGGTTAGAGCTTCAAATGTTCCGTGGGGAGGTCGTCGACCTACCCTGACGAAACGGTGTGAAATTAAATAAAGAACATGAGTAAGTTAATTTCAGGACGTTGGATAGCGAAGGTTCCGGTGCGGTGTATTTCCTTCTAAACTCTTGTTTAATATTGTTAAAGCATCTACTTTATTTGTCACTGACTTTACCCACTCCGTGACAGGTCCTAATAGGTGTGTACATCGGGACGGTGGTGAGGTGCCGCAGATTTAGCGTGGCCGAATGAGGCCCTTTGTTGAGACTTTTAGTTTGGTTATCTCTCTCTTTCCTCTTTATGCTATTTTGTGTGGTTATGTGGATCATGCTGGATATGTGGACATGGGTTTTTAAAATGTTTAGTTATGGTTAGGTTTCGTGTTAACTGTGCGGCCGTTTTACGATGAAAAAGAATTTCGAAAACGCTTTTCAAAAATAGGGTGTCGTGTGAGCACCACTTTGAAAACCCTGGGGATTTATCCTTTCAAAACAATGTAGCCGCCTGCATGTGAATGTTAGATGTTTTAAAGACTTGGGTGTCGAGTGGACACCGTTTGCGAACTCCTAGGTTCTTTCAATGTTGATACTTGTTGTACTTATTCTCGGTGACTGTGTGATCAACGCCGTGTAATGTGATTCATGTAAAAGTAGTTGAGACGCCGTGCATATACAAAGGAGACTCTGTCCGTGGCAGGGTGAATTTGTATATGTGGCGGGTCTAGCACGCACCGGCAGGCGGGGTTGTTGATTATCTAATTCAAAAAAAAAATATACACGTTTTCCGCTTATCCTGAGACCTCCGGGGCGTGACAGATTTTATGGTATCAGAGACAAAAACGGCTTTGACCACAACAGTCGGTGTCCAGTAACCGCAGTGCATGATCCTACCCCCAAAATTGGATATGAGATAACCAAGTCGTAGGTGTCTTAGAACGTGAGTGTGCGAGAATAAAGGGTTGTAACCTTAGTGTTTTGTAGGTCAAGTGCTAGGCCAGGAACCTTAGGGTTAATGTGGTTTCTTTGTATATAGCGAATAATGGCCCGAAATGGGTCATCAGCGGAGAACGCAGGGGCAGAAAGTACGGTGCCAACAGCGGCAGAGTGTCAGCTTCTACGACAACAACTACAAGAGATGGCCGGGCAGTTAGCAACCCTTATGGAACGGATGCGGCAGTTGACGCAACAGCCGACTACATCAGTGGAGGTCGCCCAGGCTTCTCTGCCCGGACCAGCCGCCCCAGTGACGGGACCGCCGGTGGCGGACAGCGAGACCATGGTCGCCCCTCCTTCGACCACGGTGACCGAGATACCATCGGTTCATCCGACGACGCCTTCAGTGGCACTAACACCAGCAACTTTGGGACCTACGCTGGGAGCCATCATTGGAGACTCCTTGAGGGAGATACGACCGACCCTTGGGTCGTAGGAGAATAGGTAGATACCATGCAAAGGCTCTTCGAAGCTTTGCTAATGGAGGAAGGTGAACGGGTCCCTTTGGCAGTCCGTTTTCTTGAGGGAGATGCCCGCAAGTGGTGGAAGACGGTGCGCCCGGACCCTTCGGAGGGCACCGCCCTTCCACCTTGGACCACGTTTCGAGGAAAACTGTTTGGGGCATTTCTCTCCGACAGCATCAAGCAGCAGATGGAAGGCGACCCGAGGCACCACAAGCAAGGAAGTCGAGCAGTTATGGGATATCAACGGGTATTTGTGAGGTTGATCAAATGCATTCCCTTTGTTATAAGAGATGAACCTCACAAGGCCCGTCTTTTTGTGAATGGCTTATGGAGCGATATCTTCAAGGTGGTCGATAGAGCCACCGCGGTGGAGCGTGGAATTACGATTTCTCAAGCCCGACGGGAGAGCTCGGGACACAGCAGGGATAAGGAACGAGCCCGGCCAAACTTCGGAAGAGGGCATACCAAGAGGAGCCGGTCTCCTAAATACCCGAGATTGCAACAAGGAACCAAGAATGCGCCGACAGGAGGACAAAGGCCAGTGGACAAGTCTTGGATTATTGTGACGGAATACACCCAGTGACCGAGTGTCCCCAGAATGAAGACCATTGTCTTTCGAGGCGGCAAACCGGAGCACTGTCGTTGCAACTGCCCCTCGAAAACGGGGACATCATCCGTAGCAGCGTCTCCACCTTCGTCTCCGCGATCGGGAGGAGGGAGAGTCTATGCGATGACCCACCATGGGACGGACCCATGGGGCACGATGTAACAGGTAATACTCAGGTTTCAGATCTTCGAGCTAGAACCTTTGTGTTAACACCTGAGCGTCCCACTCTTTCACCTCGCTTCATGTTTTCGCCCTACCTTAGTTATTAGAAGAAATCTCCATCGTAGAAATAAGTTCAGTCGAATCCTCCGGCTACCCCTCCAGGCAGGCGACTGTACTCCTTCCTGCCTAGCGAGGGTGAGGCAGGTTGTAGTAACCGCCCTTAAATAGTATGGTTGGGTTTATTTTAATTATTTAATTATCGCGTTCCCCTCCTTTGCGGTCCGGCGGCTGGAAAAATAATTCTTTTTTGGACAGACCGTCGGGGCCCGCGGATATTTTTAGACGGTAGAGCTCGCGAATTGGAGCGCGGCGGTGCGACCGGATTATTTTTCTGACTCCGGGATCTCCCAGAATTAATTTCTGAAGGTTACCAGCAGTTCCGGGTGCCTCAAATGAGCTGTTGGGCGATTGGCACGCTTTTCGGGGTAAGTCGGACCCCGGTTTGTGCCCAAACGACTAATTAATTATTTAGTGTTGAGTTGGAACTTAGGGTTTTTCCCACTCCTTGTTCTTTATGCGTTAGGTCTCGTGCGAAAGAACCCGAACCCCAGTTTCTTCCCCTCCATCGGTTGGTGTGAAGAATCGAAGCGACGAGACGGGAAGAAGGAACATTCGGTGGAATCCGCGAACGAGAGCACAACGATCCTCCTCCTCCCTCCCTTACCGGCAAAAAAAAAAAAAACGAGGTGAGCGATCCGGGTCCTTCCGTTTCTTTTTCGGTATGGGTTTTCCGGGTCGTGTCGCGTGCGAGGCGCGTTTGGGGACCAAACGGGAGGCCGCCGCCGCCGTGGTTAAACGGGAGGCCGCCGCGCCGTCACCGTGTTCACGGGATCATCGCCGGAGCCGCCGTGACCGCGGAGTCGCAATCGGAGCGAAATTCGAGGTCACTGTAGGGTTTCTCAGGCCGCGGTCCACACACACCCGGGTGCACCCGGCGCACGCCATTCCGGCCCGGGGCCGCGGACCCGGCGCACAAAGCTGTGCGCCAGGCCGCGCGGTCCACCGGGCCGGCGTGCGCCCGGCGCACGCGTTCCGGCCCGGGCCGCAGACCCGGCGCACAAAACTGTGCGCCAGGCCTGCGCGGGTCCACCGGGCCGGCGTGCACCCGGTGCACGCCCTCGCGGCCCGGGGGCGCGGACCCGGCGCACGGCGCGGTGCGCCTGGACGCGCGGTGCACGCCCGAGCGTGCACCCGGCGCTCGTCAACAGTACGGGCGCCGTGGACCCGGTGCGCGCCCGCAACCGTGCGCGGCCCGGCCCGAAGCGCCCGGTGCACCGCTGCAATCATGCTCCCGGTCTGCGCCGCGCCCGCCCGCCGCCGTGGACCGGTCCACTCCTGGTCCCGTGCACCAGGGTTCCAAATAAAAGCCCAGAAGCTCCGTTTTTAGCCCGTTTCGTGCCATTTTTGAGTGTTTTTAACCACGATGACATTTTTAACAGTATAATTTATTGTAGCTGTCTGGGCACACAGCGAGGGCGTTCTCATTGGAGTTTCACACTTCTTCTCCGTCACGTGGAGGTGGGTTCTTGTTTTACTTTGAGATCGAACGTCGGGTACTTGATGGGTGTATTTCATTTATGATTAACTTGTATAATGTATTTATGTTAAACCAAAAGGGAAAAGAAAATGGCAGAGTATCTGTTAATACTAACCTAGTAGTATTTGTAGACATGTTTATCTGTTGCATTATCATCATCTGGTTACTTGGCTCGAGGTTGCAGCACGCGCACCCGCGGTTTGGCCACCGCTGAGGGTGCGCTTTTCCGGAAAAGTGGTCTATGACCCGTGTAAACCCACGAGGTGACATAGTGGGGACCCCCGCAGGTGGGGGGTTTGTGCGCCGAGGTGCGAGCGTGTGACCCGTCGGGGTAGGTGCTCGACGTGGTTTACCGAGGTAGGTGCTCGGTCGGATGCCGGGGTAGGTGCCCGGACTAGGTTGTGCAGGTGTGCGAGGTTTTGTCCCCGTGTGGGGGAGAGCGGTTGCTCCGGATAGTTACGGTCGGCGCACTTCTTTTTCCTGCTTTCCTTATTATTTACTTTGTCGCTGACTTCCCACATTGTGACAGGGTCCTTTCGGGGGAGCGACAGGCGACGGTGAGGCCGAGACTGGAGCGATCGGGTCTGTGGAGACCCCGCATTAGTATTACTTACTTCTCCTTTATTGTCGCTTTTCATTTACTGCTGTAGACTTTTGTGTGGTTCTCGATACCCTCGTGGGGTCGTTGTGGATGTCGGCACGTCATATATTTACCTGTTGCATTTCCTTTCCTTTTATTAGGCCGCTTTGTGAAAGAGAAAACAAACAAAAAGAGATTGCGAAAACTGTTTTTTTTAAAACTTAGGTGTCGTGTGGGCACCACTTTCAAAACCCCGTGGATTATGAAATTGTGAAAACGGCTTTCAAAACACAAGTGCCGTGTGGGCACAAGTTCCAAACCCTGTGGTTTTATGTCATTTTCAAACTAGATTTTAAACCTGGTGCCGGGTGGGCGCCGTTTTCAACAATTGTGGTTTTATGCTTTCAAATTGATCGGCCGTGAATCTTATGCAATTTTGGTACTTGTGTGAATGCTTGAAACTGTTGTGATTGAACTGTGAGCTGTGATTGGATCTTGTACTAGCTGCCACGCCGTGCATGTACAGGGGAGACTCTGTCCGTGGTGCAGAGTGACCTTGTACATGCGGCGGGTCTGGGCACAGCGCCGGGGGAGGCCTTTTTACAAAAAAAATTCTACACGCTAAATTGCTTAATATTGCAAACCGTTTCCGCTAAATGAAAACCCCGGGGCGTGACACAGGTTCTTAATCTAAGAGAACTAATGAGGTTTCCGTTAAAGGGTTGTCGGCAAGCGCTTGGGGCCGACAGTTGCGGCAATCTTTAAGCGGTATTGACTGCTTGAAGTTCCAAGCGTGTCTCCGGGAACCGGATTTGCCGGAACTTGTAAACTTAGCGTGTAGGAGCGCCTTCTGCTCGCACTTCTTGGTTGCGGGCAGGAAGCTTTGTAGACGACAGTCGTGTAGCGTTCACGAGTTTCGTATAGATCTTTACACAAGATGAGCAAGTACCCTCCCTACCTCGGATGGATGACGTAAGCGATCAACTACAAGGAGCAATGGCATCCCAAAGATTGATCTGCGGACCGACTATCACCAGCCTAGGATCCGGGTGACGACATACCATGAACGCCCTGCGAGCTCGGAATGGTCAACATGAGTTTACGGTTATACCGTTTAGACTCGTTAACGCACCAGCGGTGTTCACGGGCATGAGGAATGGGATACTCCAGCCCATCTTAGACCAGTCGGTGATAGTCCTCCAGATAACGTTCCGGTCTACTCTCCGCATAGACCAGGGATATGGGGAACACCCGCGGGTATTCCCCAGACCCTCCGGGATCAGAAACCATATGCCAAAAACTTATAAAGTGTGAGTTTTTGGCACCGCGAGGTGGGCTGTTGGGGCATATTGGTTGGCTGCTGGGATTGCAATCGACCCGAAGAAGATGGGTTCGATAACCGACGGGGCTCCGGCCGACAACGGTAACTGAGATTCGAAGCTCCCTAGGGTTTGCAGGGTATTATAGACGCTTCGTGAAGGCTTCTCCAAGATAGCTTTGCCCCTCACTCGCCATGACCCGTAAAGGAGAAAAGTACATATGGACGGAGCAATGCCAGAAGAGTTTTGAGGAACTCAAAGTCAGGTTGACGCAGGCCCCGGTACTCGCTCTAACTGGAGCCTGATAAAGACTTTGAGGTTGTTGTGAGGCGTGCTTATGCAACGGGGTGAGGTTATAGCCTATGCGTCGAGGCAAACCCAAGGAGTACGAGAGGAACTACCCCGTGCACGATCTGGAGCTTGCAGTGGTCGTTTTTCGTCCTCAAGTTATGGAGGCACTACCTGTATGGGCACACTGCAACGTGTACTCAGACCATCAGAGCTTAAAGTACCTTTTCAACCCAGAAGGAACTGAATTTGCGGCAAAGGCGGTGGCTCGAATTACTAAAGGATTACGACTTAACCATCCATTACCACCCTGGGAAGGCGAACGTGGTGGCGGATGCCCTGAGCCGCAAAGGGCAGACAGCGGGTCGGTGACGAACGCCCTCACCCAACAGGATCGTTTGATTGCGGAGTTTGCACAATTAAGACTGGAGTGTGGTACCAGCAGGAACGGTCGCACGACTTATGACCCTGGTAGTCCGACCAACCTTATTGGATAGAATCCGTGAAGGGCCATCGACGGATACCCAGCTACAACTTGTACGTGATAGGCTACCCACAGACCAAGGAGGTGATTTTGCGATAAATGCTAACGGCACGATTATTTTCGGGGGCGAATCTGCGTGCCGGACCTACCGAACTCAAGGAAGAGATCCTGAGGGAGGCGCATACCGCACCTTATGCGGCACACCCCGGGGGAACAAAGATGTACAAGGATGACAAACAAACCTTCTGGTGGCCCAAGATGAAGGAAGATGTGACTCGATTCGTGGCACACTGCTATATGCCAACAGGTGAAGGCTGAACACCAGCGCCCAGCTGGGAGGTTGCAGCCGTTGCCCATGCCGGAGTGGAAGTGGGAGATGATCACGATGGACTTTGTGATGGTTTTCCGAGATCATCCCAAGGGCACGACGCGATATGGGTCATAGGGATCGTTTGACGAAATCCGCCCACTTCCTGCCGATTCATACGACGTGGACCCGGAAGCGGCTGGCACGAACCTATATAGATAAGATAGTAGATTGCATGGTGTACCGGTGTCCATCACGTCGGACAGAGACACGCGGTTCGTGTCGAGTTTTTGGCACAGTCTGCAGCGAGCAATGGGGACCAAGCTGCATTTCAGCACGGCCTATCACCCGCAAACAGACGGACAATCAGAGCGGGTGATTCAGATCCTTGAAGACATGCTGCGGGCATGCGTGCTAGACCTAGGCGACGGATGGTCTCAATATCTGCCACTTGTGGAATTCGCCTATAATAACAGTTACCAAGCCAGCATAAAGATGGCGCCATACAAGCTTTGTACGGGCGCCGCTGTCGGTCGCCTTTATGCTGGATGATTGGGAGAGCGCAAATGGTTGGGACCGGATTTGGTCGAAGAAACCGAGGCAAGGTGCGCCTCATCAGGCAGCGATTGCTGACCGCCCAGAGCAGACAGAAAAGTTATGCAGACCGCAGGCGACGGGAATTGGAATTCGCGGTGGGCGAGCACGTGTTGCTGCGAGTGTCGCCTTCGAAAGGTGACCCGACGTTCGGTATGAGAGGGAAACTAAGCCCGAGGTACGTGGGACCGTTTGAGATTCTAGAGCGTGTGGGTCCGGTGGCTTATCGCTTGGCCTTGCCGCCAAGCCTGGACCGAGTACACAATGTGTTCCACGTATCGATGCTCCGAAAGTACCTACCCGATCCCTCTCACGCCCTGGACATATCCACGATCAAGCTTCAGGAGGATCTAACTGTCGAAGAGACACCGGTGCGGATCCTGGCGCGAGAAGACAAGAAACTGCGTAACCGGACCATCCCTTACGTGAAGGTCCAATGGAGCAACCACGAGGAACGCGAGGCAACGTGGGAGCTGGAATCGAAAATGCGGGAGTGTTTTCCCGAGCTGTTTAGCGAGGGTTGTATTTAAGTTTCGGGGACGAAACTTTTATAAAGTGTGAGTGGTGTAATGACACGGTATTTTGTAATATTTAACCCTCCTTCTATTTTAGTATTCCTTTAGTACTCCGGAAATATTACTTTTGGTTTGTCGGTCGGTGTGTGTGGTGCTTGTATTTTTCTGCGAAAGAGCGCGAAAAATAATGACCGACGGTGCGATCGGATCAAAATCCGATGTCGGGAACCCCCGGAACGGGATTTTTAGTAATGCGGTGATTAGTCGTGGATCGAAACCCGTGCAAAATATCTTGCACCCGTTTGTGGATAATGGGGGTTATCTCGTGTGGATAATTAATTAATTAAGCTAATTAATTAATTATCCGGTAATGGGGAAATTAATTTTTCCCTACGTACGATTCGGAAAATAACAAATTAGGGTTTTACTGTGCAAACTCTCGGACCGCGGTCCATGGCCGAAGCGTACACCCGTGCACGGCTTAGCCGCCTGAGGGCGCGAACCCGGTGCACCATTGCGTGCGCCGGCCCAGCCCGCAAGGGCGCGGTCCCCGCACAGTGTGCACCCGGCTCACGGCTCGGCCGCCTGCGGGCGCGAACCCGGTGCACAACCTGCTGCGCCGGCCCAGCCCGCAAGTGCGCGGTCCACCGCACAGTGTGCACCCGGCGCATGCCACATGGCCACCCGACGCGTGAACCCGGTGCACGCTCGGGTCGTGCACCGCCCCGGCCCGAAACGCTCGGTGCACGCTTTTTGCGTGCACCCGGCGCATGCCGCCGCCGCCTGTTCCCGTGAACCCGGTCCACGGTTTGCCCCCGTGCACCATCCGACGCCAGCCGGAGTTCTTTTGCTCCGTTTTTTGTTTTGCCCCGTTTTTCCACCGTTTTTGAGCGCGGTTTTCGCCGTTGGGATCATTATTTCCGTGGCTTTCATGTCATGGCCGCCTTGGACCTTTTTGGTCACTTTTATTTATTATGTTGGGTGTCGTTTTCGCCGACGCTCCGCACCTCGACGAAATTGTCGGGGGCGCGCGCCGTCGGGACTCCTTTCCTCATCGTTTTGCCGTCGGGGCCCTCCTGGTTTAACCTTTGATACCCCGAGTGGGCTATCGGTAGAGGAATGAATTTTGTTGGGTTCCGTTAGCGGTTTTGGGTTCCGACGGAGTCCGCGACGAAGTGGTCGCGGTCCAGTTGTTGATAGTCTTCGATGTTTTCGGTTTTACTCGATGGTTTTGACTTGTTGGTTTCGATTGACGTCGCGGTCCCCTAGGTATGATGATTTTGGTTCTGAGGGTTCATTGTTGCAGTGGGTGGGGACCACTGATTTAAACCTAAGTAGGGTAAGGTGTTAATTTGACCTTGTGGACTTTTCTTAGGTCCAGGTGTGCAGCGGGAAAGTGCCCGAGACTCGTAGTGCCCCGCGATTTTTCCGCGACCAGGTGGGTTCTTTGCATCAAGTGCTGTAAGTGCATTGAGTGCAACATGTCACTAAAATGTTTATTGCTAACCGGTTAATAAAGTAGATGACAGATGCTAATCCTTCGCATATTTTTGTAAAAATTAATCTACGCCGATTTCGGCATCCCTGTTTTGAATGCTGCACGTACACTGGCGAATAGGCCCCCGCAATGGTGTACTTTTCCGGAGAAGTGGTCAGAAGGACCCGTGTGCCCACGTGTGATGATTGGGGACCACTTCACGATGGCTAAACGTGTCGCCCACGCATCGTGAAGGGGTTAGAGCTTCAAATGTTCCGTGGGGAGGTCGTCGACCTACCCTGACGAAACGGTGTGAAATTAAATAAAGAACATGAGTAAGTTAATTTCAGGACGTTGGATAGCGAAGGTTCCGGTGCGGTGTATTCCTTCTAAACTCTTGTTTAATATTGTTAAGCATCTACTTTATTGTCACTGACTTTACCCACTCCGTGACAGGTCCTAATAGGTGTGTACATCGGGACGGGGTGAGGTGCCGCAGATTTAGCGTGGCCGAATGAGGCCCTTTGTTGAGACTTTTAGTTTGGTTATCTCTCTCTTTCCTCTTTATGCTATTTTGTGTGGTTATGTGGATCATGCTGGATATGTGGACATGGGTTTTTAAAATGTTTAGTTTATGGTTAGGTTTCGTGTTAACTGTGCGGCCGTTTTACGATGAAAAAAGAATTTCGAAAACGCTTTTCAAAAATAGGGTGTCGTGTGAGCACCACTTTGAAACCCTGGGGATTTATCCTTTCAAAACAATGTAGCCGCCTGCATGTGAATGTTAGATGTTTTAAAAGACTTGGGTGTCGAGTGGACACCGTTTGCGAACTCCTAGGTTCTTTCAATGTTTGATACTTGTTGTACTTATTCTCGGTGACTGTGTGATCAACGCCGTGTAATGTGATTCATGAAAAGTAGTTGAGACGCCGTGCATATACAAAGGAGACTCTGTCCGTGGCAGGGTGAATTTGTATATGTGGCGGGTCTGGCACGCACCGGCAGGCGGGGTTGTTGATTATCTAATTCCAAAAAAAAATATACACGTTTTCCGCTTATCCTGAGACCTCCGGGGCTGACAACCGGCGCCCCCAAAGGTGCCACACTTGGCCTGACGCAAATCCAACACATCAAATCCTGGAGTTGGGTCCTCAACTCCCAAACTGTGTCATGCCAACAACTCCGATAGGAGAACAGCTAGGAACTCACAACCAAAAGGGTATCTCCAAGTCCAGGTGCCGCCGCAGATCCCTCAAACACACCAGCCAAAAGACTACTCACCCACTACGAGACATCCGCCTCGCTCACAAAGTCAAAACCAAAGAGGCGAAGATACTCTCAAGCAAACCAAGTACACCAACACCTCCAGGCCTGGCTCCCACGAAAACCGTCCTCGCAGCATAATCAGCTGCCGCGAAAAGAAAAAAAAAACCGAGCCAGCCTAACCGTCCTAAGTACCAAACCAAGCCCCACAACTAGGTCAAGACCATCAGGCCTACAGGTACAACCAAGGACTCAACCGCACCGGGCAGGACCCACGACACTCCCCCTCCTAGGTGCAAAAGATCGGGAATACGACCTCCCGAACACCAGGTAACCGTCCTACCCCTAACCCAAAACAATGAAGCCAAACACTACCCACCAAGAAGGGAAAACCTCTCGTATCGAAAGATACGAACCCAAGAGCCTGGAACAATTCAAACCTACCGCCACCACTGGCCGCTGGAATCTATGTGCTCTGACGGTCTCAAAATCCACTATCCAGAAAAAGAATCAGGAATGCCTCATCCGACTGACCTGTCCTCCATCACCCGGCGCCAAGCGCCTCAATCAGAACTCACCTCAGGCGGCAGATCCCAATCCCAAGGAACTGCAATGCCACGCTCCATACCCGGCGCCTACTCCAATGAGGCGTCCCTAGAACTCTCAATCCCCCACCGAACAAGACCCTGCTTCAAAGGCTCCAAACTCAATCCCACAAGTCAGGGCAACTCATCCGCCAGATCTGGCTCACTCCTTCAATGCAATCCCACAGTTTTTCCTGCTGTCAACTGTCCACCCTTCCTCGGTGCCCCAGCACTAAACGTCGGCACGGAGGGCTACTCACTAGTCCGACAACTGTGCCACTGCACTGATCCGACAACTGCGCCACTGTGCTGATCCGACAACTGTGTCACCGCGCTGCTCCGACAACTGTGTCACTGCTCCGACAACTGCACCACTGTGCTGATCCGACAACTGTGTCACCACGCTGCTCCGACAACTGCTATGTCAACATGCTACTGACTGCTCCGACACTGTGTCACTGCTCCGACAACTGCACCACTGTGCTGATCCGACAACTGTGTCACCACGCTGCTTGCTCGACAACTGTGTCACTGCTCCGACAACTGTGTCACCACGCTGCTCCGCTGATCTGCCTCCAACACTCCTACCCTTCGGGTCCGGAGCCCCAGACTCCAATCTGGGTATCCGGCCCGAAACAACCAGCTCAGGCCCAAACTGCCGCACCAAGGTGCACTCGGGTCAGAGCCCAACGTCGGGGAGACACCGCTCACCACGACAAAACCGCAAATCAGCACACCCCAAACACTCGACCCAATCTAGCGAAAGTCAAAGGCATCCCCCTATTTTGTAACATTATGTTGTCTGCAGCCAACATAACTGTCCCACAAAATAGGGTATGCCGATCCCTCTTCACTCACTGGAAGAGTCAAAACCAAATCACCGACTTTCGCCAAAAGTCACGTCACTCACGTCCTGCCTTCCTAGGGTCTGCCAAAAGCCTAGGGTTTCCTAAGTCCCAACTGACCTATCCCTAAGCTCTGATACCAACTTAATCTGTCACGCCCCGGGTGTAAACCAGAACCCGGGCCCGTCTACAGATCCGCCGTGCACACGGTATTTCCCGCGTACACGAAGCGCCAAACCTGCTCAGATATATAAGAGATAATAATAAATGAGCAATAAAAACAGAGCTGAACTAAAACTAATACATCTCAGACTGAAGCTGGAAATAAAATACAATACATCTGTATAAATGATACATCTGTCTCTCCCAGCTCACCAAAATAAATACAACCTGCTGGCAAAAGCCAGTCCCAAAGTAAAAGTACAACCGTCTGAGGAAACACGGGTACACCAACAGTCCAGCTAACACGCTCAACCTGCCTCGAAGTCTATCTACTCAGCCGTCCTCTCTCCTCGACCCGTCGCTGAAACCCAGCAGCACCCGCAGAAGACACTGCAAAACAAGGGAGAAGAAAAAGAGGAAAGAAGAATGGGGGTAAGACTACCAGTAAACCAGTAGCCTCCCCTAGTGGGTAAAACCTCAAATCCTGACACACCCACTAGGTCTACCAGAGGCAAAAAGGAAAGAAGTGTGGTAAGCAATGATGACTGCCGAAAACAGGAAACTACCACTACTATGCCTCTAATATGCCAAGCTAAAGAGATAGCTAACTGTATGCATCAGAACATAAATGCCTGCCTGCCTAGACCCAATCGATACACCAGTGAGCACTGGTACTGCCTGCTCTGCCTGCCTGCCTGCCTGCCAAATCGGGTATGCTGGCCAACGCATAACACCGATAGGGAAAAGGGAGTCTCAAGGACTCGAAGCCTGTAAAACGCACACTCCGGAGTGGCACTCGAGGGGAGCGACCCACACGAGTAAAATGCCTGGTAACAAGTACCATAGATCAGCAGGACTGGATCATGACTCTGATCAAAGTGGGAAAACCCATCCACTAAGGGAGACCCGATCTCAACCTGATGCAAGATAAACAAATAGTGGGAAACCCCATCCACTAGAGACCTGATACCCAATCTGATGCAATAAGCAACCTCCGGTCAACCGCCCAAGGTCCGCGGTTGCCGCAATACCCTGCCATCAAGCCTGCCTGTCCCAAAATCCAAGATCCACAATCGGGTAGAACAATCGATATCCGGTCAACCGCCTACTGTCCGCGGTTGCCGCAATAACCCCCAAGTCCGACATCAAGTACACCCTGTCTCCGACCCCAAGGTCCCGGCTACACTATCCCAAACCCCCGCTCGAACCCGAGCAACATGACTCGAAAGTCTAAATAAGAAGGAGAAAGAAAGCAATCATGGTTTCTCCTAAGTCAAATCCCAATATGATAGTGTAGCAATAAAAGATGGCCTATCTAGATGTCCATACAAGCATGCAAGTGTTCTCAAGGAAATATAATTAAAGGCATTAATCATTAACAGTATCCACCTACGCATGTCATCTACCCTCAAGTAGTACCATCAACAGGATAATCAAATAGTCCAACATAAATATTCCATTCCACATGCAAGGTTAACCGCTATCAAAGCAACCCTATTCCCACACCGGCATGCATGAACCCAACCCCAATCATGATTAATCAAGATGTCCAATAAAGGGGATCACTCTAATATTCCTAGTGAGCATGTCAAAATAGAGGCAATAAACAACCGCCCACCTCGAGCGCTAAATCCTGATCCCAACAGCGAAGTCCGCGCCCGGTCTCAACGATCACCACGGTACTGCACAAAATACCCCAAAAGAACAAGCACAATTAACAACCATGCTCACACCAAAATCTGTCCCAATTACAATCAGTCCACAGTTTAGCCTTTTTCACCTGCGAGATCTGCTCTAGAAATTCCCAGAAAAATACCACTGCGATCTACGCGACGAACCGGTCGAAACGAGTACCTGCACGTTTTCCCACGATTTTTCTATGCTGAGAACCAAAATCGACAAGAGAACCACCCCGAACAATACTTCACCCAAAACTGTGCTACAAAATTCTGTAAAAAGGGGTTTCTCACCTTCAGGGAAATTCCACAAAAATCCAAGAAAATTCAGAGAGATTCCTTGCGATGCGTAGATGCAAATCCCCTTTTGAATCGCCTCAATCCGATGTCCGGTTGCGGAGATATCCCGAAAACAAACTGCTGTCCAAAACTCCATCACAGCAAAATGGGGTCACAAGATGATCCGAAAAACCCATGAAAACCTCGGAATGGGGAAAAACCAGTAGAAACAAGAAACGTAGCCCTACCTGTTAAGAATCCAACGGCGCAAAAATCGCGAAAATAGGAGGTCGGGGTGAGTCGGGGGAGCCTGAACACTGAGATGCGACGAATCGGGTTGCCGGAGAATGATCGTCGCGCCGCGCCGGAAAAATCCCAAACCTCGGGATCCGAGCCTCCTAAATTCCTCAAACTTCACAGGATGCTTCCTCTCTTCCTGATGAAGATTTCATCTTCTCACTCCTTGAGAAGATGAAGCCTCTATGATGGAGAAATATGCCTTTGAATGAGCCTCGGATTCCCTCAAAGCCACAGCCAAAATCAACATTTCAGAAAATTACCTCTGTGTCCTACATAACAGGAAACACCGATCCACCCAATCAGAACGCGCCACGTGCATACCCCACACTCGCTACGCCCGGTTTACTCATTCCGTGCACCCGACGAACCATACACTGCCACGTGTCCAACCCTGAACCAATGGGAAACTGCCACGTGGCACACCACCAGCCAGCACCCTGCACCTGACCATGCGCCTGCCCAGCCTGCCCGCACAGTTGACCCACCAATAGGGGATCGCCACGTGTCACTCTTACTGTTCGGTGCACCCGGTGCACAAGCTTCTGTGGACCGACCGAATGGTAGATGGCCACGTGTCCAAGACCGGTGCACCATAGACCCGTGATGCTCCGTGAACCGAGAGCACTGAACCGTCCAATGGGTGACTGCCACGTGTCACCCTCCCTGGTGCACGCCTGCCGCGTGGACCGCGCCCCTGCCCGCGCGCCGCGCGGCTGCCCGCGCCCTGCCCGCGCCCGGGCCGCCTGCCCGCTGCCGCTGTGCCGCCTGCCCGAGGCCGCGCCGCCGCCCGCCGCCGCCCCCGCCGCCGGCCTTCGCCGGGAACACTGTTCCGGCGGTGAACAGTACCCGAGCCCGGAAAAATGAAGTAAATAGTCCATCTGAAGCGTTTTCGCGCGCTGAATCCGAATTTGACGTCCGTTTCGCCAAATTCTCACTCTAAAAATTGCCGAATGCCCCCGGAAAGGTATTCTCAGTCCGAATTTCGCGCCGAGTCCAATCTTAATATCCGTTTCGCTCGCAAACACCTCTAAATCCGACGGGGTCCCCCGATCACCCGCGTGATCCGTTTAAGTCCAAAGTCCAACACTTGTGTCCAATCGTGCCCCAAACACTTCCAGCACACCGCGTAGGCCTCCAATGGCCACCCCAACGCACCGCAACAGCTCTGCGGAGATCCAGGTCATCACATCCTCCCCCACTAAAAAAAGTTTCGTCCTCGAAACTAGAGTCATTCCTCAACTCGGAATCTCAACAGACAGGGGGTAAATATCCAGTCATCCACCACTCAAGCTCCCAAAACTACCAATACCTCATCCAGAGACGCGATGCAATCCTTGGGTCTCTAACTGGAACAAAATAAAGGTGAGCACTCCAGGAATCCACACCACCTCAACCACGTACAGCTGGGCTAACCGCTCGAGCTACCAAGCTATCCGCATCGGTACAAGCATCCGCCCCTGCTAGGGCCTCAGATAATCCAACCACAAGTCCAACAACACCCAGCTCAACCGAGTACCTCGGTACTCCCAAGGCATCCGATATAAGTCCCCCAACTGATCCCGTAGCCTCTGGTCTCTAATCCAAAACCGTCGGGATGTAGAAGCACATCCCTAACCCTCCGGCATCAATACTCAGCCATGAGCGGTCGAGAGAACCAGACTGTAAAACAACCTTCGCGAAGATCCAATACCCTTGCAGCTCGTAACTCAAATCCCCAAGCTTGACAGAAGGGTGCTAGCTCCCGATGATCACTTTATCAAATTCTTACGGGTCCTCCCAAAGCCGAAGTGAACCAACCTTCCACGACTCGAATAGCACCGGCGCCCCTAAAGGTGCCACACTTGGCCTGATGCAAATCCAACACATCAAATCCTGGAGTTGGGTCCTCAACTCCCAAACTAGTGTCATGCCAACAACTCCGATAGGAGAACAGCTAGGAACTCACAACCAAAAGGGTATCTCCAAGTCCAGGTGCCGCCGCAGATCCCTCAAACACTCCAGCCAAAAGGCTACTCACCCACTACGAGACATCCGCCTCGCTCACAAAGTCAAAACCAAAGAGGCGAAGATACTCTCAAGCAAACCAAGTACACCAACACCTCCAGGCCTGGCTCCCACGAAAACCGTCCTCGCAGCATAATCAGCTGCCGCGAAAAGAAAAAGAAAACCGAGCCAGCCTAACCGTCCTAAGTACCAAACCAAGCCTCACAACTAGGTCAAGACCATCAGGCCTACAGGTACAACCAAGGACTCAACCGCACCGGGCAGGACCCACGACACTCCCCCTCCTAGGTGCAAAAGATCGGGAATACGACCTCCCGAACACCAGTAACCGTCCTACCCCTAACCCAAAACAATGAAGCCAAACACTACCCACCAAGAAGGGAAAACCTCTCGTATCGAAAGATACGAACCCAAGAGCCTGGAACAATTCAAACTACCGCCACCCTGGCCGCTGGAATCTATGTGCTCTGACGGTCTCAAAATCCACTATCCAGAAAAAGAAATCAGGAATGCCTCATCGATGACCTGTCCTCCATCACCCGGCGCCAAGCGCCTCAATCAGAACTCGCCTCAGGCGGCAGATCCCAATCCAAAGGAACTGCAATGCCACGCTCATACCCGGCGCCTACTCCAATGAGGCGTCCCTAGAACTCTCATCCCCCACCGAATAAGACCCTGCCTTCAAAGGCTCCATACTCAATCCCACAAGTCAGCGGCAACTCATCTGCCAGATCTGGCTCACTCTTCAATGCAATCCCACAGTTTTTCCTGCTGTCAACTGTCCACCCTTCCTCGGTGCCCCCAGCACTAAACGTCGGCACGGAGGGTACTTACTAGTCCGACAACTGTGCACTTGCACTGATCCGACAACTGCCCCACTGTGCTGATCCGACAATTGTGTCACCGCGCTGCTCCGACAACTGTGTCACTGCTCCGACAACTGCACCATTGTGCTGATCCTACAATTGTGTCACCACGCTGCTCCGACAATTGTGTCACTGCTCCGACAACTGTGTCACTGCTCCGACAACTGTGTCCCACTGCTCCGACAACTGCACCACTGTGCTGATCCGACAACTGTGTCACCACGCTGCTCCGACAACGGTGTCACTGCTCTGACAACTGTGTCACCATGCTGCTCCGCTGATCTGCCTCCAACACTCCTACCCTTCGGGTCCGGAGCCCCCAGACTCCAATCTGGGTATCCGGCCCGAAACAACCAGCTCAGGCCCAACTGCCGCACCAAGGTGCACTCGGGTCAGAGCCCAAACTCGGGGAGACACCGCTCTCACCACGACAAAACCGCAAATCAGCACACCCCAAACACCTGACCCAATCTAGCGAAAGTTAAAGGCATCCCCCTATTTTGTAACGTTATGTTGTCTGCAGCCAACATAACTGTCCACAAAATAGGGTATGCCGATCCCTCTTCACTCACTGGAAGAGTCAAAACCAATCACCGACTTTCGCCAAAAGTCACGTCACTCACGTCCTGCCTTCCTAGGTCTGCCAAAAGGCTAGGGTTTCCTAAGTCCCAACTGACCTATCCCTAAGCTTGATACCACTTAATCTGTCACGCCCCGGGTATCAAACCCAGAAAAACCCGGCCCCGTTACAGATCCGCCGTTCACACGTATTTCCCGCGTACACGAAGCGCCAAACCTGCTCAGATATACTCAGAGATAATAATAAATGAGCAATAAAACAGAGCTGAACTAAAAACTAATATATCTCAGACTGAAGCTGAAATAAAATACAATACATCTTATAAATGATACATCTGTCTCTCCCAGCTCACCAAAAATAAATACAACCTGCTGGCAAAAGCCAGTCCCAAAGTAAAAGTACAACCGATGGAGGAAACACGGGTACACCAACGTCCAGCTA
>JAQOTM010000214.1:265813-304178 GCA_029168755.2 Tillandsia fasciculata
GACGAAACTTTTTATAAGTGTGAGTGGTGTAATGACACGGTATTTTGTAATTTTAACCCTCCTTCTATTTTAGTATTCCTTTAGTACCTCCGGAAATTATTACTTTTTGTTTGTCGCGGTGTTGGTGTGCTTGTCATGTTGTCCTGCGAAAGAGCGCGAAAAAGAATGACCGACGGTGCGATCGGATCAAAAATCCGATGTCCGGGAACCCCCGGACGGATTTTTTTAGTAATGCGTTGATTATCGTGGATCGAAACCCGTGCAAAATATCTTGCACCCGTTTGTGGCTAATGGGGTTATCTCGTGGGATAATTAATTAATTAAGCTAATTAATTAATTATCCGGTAATGGGAAATTAAAATTTTTCCTACTACGATTCGAAAATAACAAATTAGGGTTTACTGTGCAAACTCTCCGGACCGCGGTCCATGGCCGAAGCGTACACCCGGTGCAACGGCTTAGCCGCCTGAGGGCGCGAACCCGGTGCACCATTGCGTGCGCCGGCCCAGCCCGCAAGCGCGGTCCACCGCACAGTGTGCACCCGGCTCACGGCTCGGCCGCCTGCGGGCGCGAACCCGGTGCACAACTGCGTGCGCCGGCCCAGCCCGCAAGTGCGTCGGTCCCCGCACAGTGTGCACCCGGCGCATGCCACATGGCCACCCGACGCGTGAACCCGGTGCACGCTCGGGTCGTGCACCGCCCCGGCCCGAAACGCGCGGTGCACGCTTTTTGCGTGCACCCGGCGCATGCCCGCCGCCGCCTGTCCCGTGAACCCGGTCCACGTTTGCCCCCGTGCACCATCCGACAGCCCGGAGTTCTTTTGCTCCGTTTTTGCCCGTTTTTTCCACCGTTTTGAGCGCGGTTTTCGCCGTTGGGATCATTATTTCCGTGGCTTTCATGTCATGGCCGCCTTGGACCTTTTTGGTCACTTTTATTTATTATGTTGGGTGTCGTTTTCGCCGACGCTCCGCACCTCGACGAAATTGTCGGGGGCGCGCCGTCGGGACTCTTTCCTCATCGTTTTGCCGTCGGGGCCCTCCTGGTTTAACCTTTGATACCCCGAGTGTGGCTATCGTAGAGGAATGAATTTTGTTGGGTTCCGTTAGCGGTTTTGGGTTCCGACGGAGTCCGCGACGAAGTGGTCGCGGTCCAGTTGTTGATAGTCTTCGATGTTTTCGGTTTTACTCGATGGTTTTGACTTGTTGGTTTCGATTGACGTCGCGGTCCCCTAGGTATGATGATTTTGGTTCTGAGGGTTCATTGTTGCAGTGGGTGGGGACCACTGATTTAACCTAAGTAGGGTAAGGTGTTAATTTGACCTTGTGGACTTTTCTTAGGTCCAGGTGTGCAGCGGGAAAGTGCCCGAGACTCGTAGTGCCCCGATTTTTCCGCGACCAGGTGGGTTCTTTGCATCAAGTGCTGTAAGTGCATTGAGTGCAACATGTCACTAAAATGTTTATTGCTAACCGGTTAATAAAGTAGATGACAGATGCTAATCCTTCGCATATTTTTGTAAAAATTAATCTACGCCGATTTCGGCATCCCTGTTTTGAATGCTGCACGTACACTGGCGGAATAGGCCCCCGCAATGGTGTACTTTTCCGGAGAAGTGGTCAGAAGGACCCGTGTGCCCCACGTGTGATGATTGGGGACCACTTCACGATGGCTAAACGTGTCGCCCACGCATCGTGAAGGGGTTAGAGCTTCAAATGTTCCGTGGGGAGGTCGTCGACCTACCCTGACGAAACGGTGTGAAATTAAATAAAGAACATGAGTAAGTTAATTTCAGGTTGTTGGATAGCGAAGGTTCCGGTGCGGTGTATTTCTTTCTAAACTCTTGTTTACTATTGTTAAGCATCTACTTTATTTGTCACTGACTTTACCCACTCCGTGACAGGTCCTAATAGGTGTGTACATCGGGACGGTGGTGAGGTGCCGCAGATTTAGCGTGGCCGAATGAGGCCCTTTGTTGAGACTTTTAGTTTGGTTATCTCTCTCTTTCCTCTTTATGCTATTTTGTGTGGTTATGTGGATCATGCTGGATATGTGGACATGGGTTTTTAAAATGTTTAGTTATGGTTAGGTTTCGTGTTAACTGTGCGGCCGTTTTACGATGAAAAAGAATTTCGAAAACGCTTTTCAAAAATAGGGTGTCGTGTGAGCACCACTTTGAAAACCCTGGGGATTTATCCTTTCAAAACAATGTAGCCGCCTGCATGTGAATGTTAGATGTTTTAAAGACTTGGGTGTCGAGTGGACACCGTTTGCGAACTCCTAGGTTCTTTCAATGTTGATACTTGTTGTACTTATTCTCGGTGACTGTGTGATCAACGCCGTGTAATGTGATTCATGTAAAAGTAGTTGAGACGCCGTGCATATACAAAGGAGACTCTGTCCGTGGCAGGGTGAATTTGTATATGTGGCGGGTCTGGCACGCACCGGCAGGCGGGGTTGTTGATTATCTAATTCAAAAAAAAAATATACACGTTTTCCGCTTATCCTGAGACCTCCGGGGCGTGACAACCGGCGCCCCCAAAGGTGCCACACTTGGCCTGACGCAAATCCAACACATCAAATCCTGGAGTTGGGTCCTCAACTCCCAAACTAGTGTCATGCCAACAACTCCGATAGGAGAACAGCTAGGAACTCACAACCAAAAGGGTATCTCCAAGTCCAGGTGCCGCCGCAGATCCCTCAAACACACCAGCCAAAAGACTACTCACCCACTACGAGACATCCGCCTCGCTCATAAAGTCAAAACCAAAGAGGCGAAGATACTCTCAAGCAAACCAAGTACACCAACACCTCCAGGCCTGGCTCCCACGAAAACCGTCCTCGCAGCATAATCAGCTGCCGCGAAAAGAAAAAGAAAACCGAGCCAGCCTAACCGTCCTAAGTACCAAACCAAGCCCCACAACTAGGTCAAGACCATCAGGCCTACAGGTACAACCAAGGACTCAACCGCACCGGGCAGGACCCACGACACTCCCCCTCCTAGGTGCAAAAGATCGGGAATACGACCTCCCGAACACCAGGTAACCGTCCTACCCCTAACCCAAAACAATGAAGCCAAACACTACCCACCAAGAAGGGAAAACCTCTCGTATCGAAAGATACGAACCCAAGAGCCTGGAACAATTCAAACCTACCGCCACCATGGCCGCTGGAATCTATGTGCTCTGACGGTCTCAAAATCCACTATCCAGAAAAAAATCAGGAATGCCTCATCCGACTGACCTGTCCTCCATCACCCGGCGCCAAGCGCCTCAATCAGAACTCACCTGAGGCGGCAGATCCCAATCCCAAGGAACTGCAATGCCACGCTCCATACCCGGCGCCTACTCCAATGAGGCGTCCCTAGAACTCTCAATCCCCCATCGAACAAGACCCTGCCTTCAAAGGCTCCAAACTCAATCCCACAAGTCAGGGCAACTCATCCGCCAGATCTGGCTCACTCCTTCAATGCAATCCCACAGTTTTTCCTGCTGTCAACTGTCCACCCTTCCTCGGTGCCCCAGCACTAAACGTCGGCACGGAGGGCTACTTACTAGTCCGACAACTGTGCCACTGCACTGATCCGACAACTGCGCCACTGTGCTGATCCGACAATTGTGTCACCGCGCTGCTCCGACAACTGTGTCACTGCTCCGACAACTGCACCACTGTGCTGATCCGACAACTGTGTCACCACGCTGCTCCGACAACTGTGTCACTGCTCCGACAACTGTGTCACTGCTCCGACAACTGCACCACTGTGCTGATCCGACAACTGTGTCACCACGCTGCTCCGACAACTGTGTCACTGCTCCGACAACTGTGTCACCACGCTGCTCCGCTGATCTGCCTCCAACACTCCTACCCTTCGGGTCCGGAGCCCCCAGACTCCAATCTGGGTATCCGGCCCGAAACAACCAGCTCAGGCCCAACTGCCGCACCAAGGTGCACTCGGGTCAGAGCCCAAACGTCGGGGAGACACCGCTCACCACGACAAAACCGCAAATCAGCACACCCCAAACACTCGACCCAATCTAGCAAAAGTTAAAGGCATCCCCCTATTTTGTAACATTATGTTGTCTGCAGCCAACATAACTGTCCCACAAAATAGGGTATGCCGATCCCTCTTCACTCACTGGAAGAGTCAAAACCAAATCACCGACTTTCGCCAAAAGTCACGTCACTCACGTCCTGCCTTCCTAGGGTCTGCCAAAAGCCTAGGGTTTCCTAAGTCCCAACTGACCTATCCCTAAGCTCTGATACCAACTTAATCTGTCACGCCCCGGGTGTAAACCAGAACCCGGGCCCGTCTACAGATCCGCCGTGCACACGGTATTTCCCGCGTACACGAAGCGCCAAACCTGCTCAGATATATAAGAGATAATAATAAATGAGCAATAAAAACAGAGCTGAACTAAAACTAATACATCTCAGACTGAAGCTGGAAATAAAATACAATACATCTGTATAAATGATACATCTGTCTCTCCCAGCTCACCAAAATAAATACAACCTGCTGGCAAAAGCCAGTCCCAAAGTAAAAGTACAACCGTCTGAGGAAACACGGGTACACCAACAGTCCAGCTAACACGCTCAACCTGCCTCGAAGTCTATCTACTCAGCCGTCCTCTCTCCTCGACCCGTCGCTGAAACCCAGCAGCACCCGCAGAAGACACTGCAAAACAAGGGAGAAGAAAAAGAGAAAAGAAGAATGGGGGTAAGACTACCAGTAAACCAGTAGCCTCCCCTAGTGGGTAAAACCTCAAATCCTGACACACCCACTAGGTCTACCAGAGGCAAAAAGGAAAGAAGTGTGGTAAGCAATGATGACTGCCGAAAACAGGAAACTACCACTACTATGCCTCTAATATGCCAAGCTAAAGAGATAGCTAACTGTATGCATCAGAACATAAATGCCTGCCTGCCTAGACCCAATCGATACACCAGTGAGCACTGGTACTGCCTGCTCTGCCTGCCTGCCTGCCTGCCAAATCGGGTATGCTGGCCAACGCATAACACCGATAGGGAAAAGGGAGTCTCAAGGACTCGAAGCCTGTAAAACGCACACTCCGGAGTGGCACTCGAGGGGAGCGACCCACACGAGTAAAATGCCTGGGTAACAAGTACCATAGATCAGCAGGACTGGATCATGACTCTGATCAAAGTGGGAAAACCCATCCACTAAAGGGAGACCCGATCTCAACCTGATGCAAGATAAACAAATAGTGGGAAACCCCATCCACTAGAGACCTGATACCCAATCTGATGCATAAGCAACCTCCGGTCAACCGCCCAAGGTCCGCGGTTGCCGCAATACCCTGCCATCAAGCCTGCCTGTCCCAAAATCCAAGATCCACAATCGGGTAGAACAATCGATATCCGGTCAACCGCCTACTGTCCGCGGTTGCCGCAATAACCCCCAAGTCCGACATCAAGTACACCCTGTCTCCGACCCCAAGGTCCCGGCTACACTATCCCAAACCCCCGCTCGAACCCGAGCAACATGACTCGAAAGTCTAAATAAGAAGGAGAAAGAAAGCAATCATGGTTTCTCCTAAGTCAAATCCCAATATGATAGTGTAGCAATAAAAGATGGCCTATCTAGATGTCCATACAAGCATGCAAGTGTTCTCAAGGAAATATAATTAAAGGCATTAATCATTAACAGTATCCACCTACGCATGTCATCTACCCTCAAGTAGTACCATCAACAGGATAATCAAATAGTCCAACATAAATATTCCATTCCACATGCAAGGTTAACCGCTATCAAAGCAACCCTATTCCCACACCGGCATGCATGAACCCAACCCCAATCATGATTAATCAAGATGTCCAATAAAGGGGATCACTCTAATATTCCTAGTGAGCATGTCAAAATAGAGGCAATAAACAACCGCCCACCTCGAACGCTAAATCCTGATCCCAACAGCGAAGTCCGCGCCCGGTCTCAACGATCACCACGGTACTGCACAAAATACCCCAAAAGAACAAGCACAATTAACAACCATGCTCACACCAAAATCTGTCCCAATTACAATCAGTCCACAGTTTAGCCTTTTTCACCTGCGAGATCTGCTCTAGAAATTCCCAGAAAAATACCACTGCGATCTACGCGACGAACCGGTCGAAACGAGTACCTGCACGTTTTCCCACGATTTTTCTATGCTGAGAACCAAAATCGACAAGAGGAACCACCCCGAACAATGCATTCATCCAAAACTGCGATAGAAAATTCTGTAAAAAGGGGTTTCTCACCTTCAGGGAAATTCCACAAAAATCCAAGAAAATTCAGAGAGATTCCTTGCGACGCGTAGATGCAAATCCCCTTTTGAATCGCCTCAATCCGATGTCCGGTTGCGGAGATATCCCCAAAACAATACTGTGCTGTCCAAAACTCCATCACAGCAAAATGGGGTCACAAGATGATCCGAAAAACCCATGAAAACCTCGGAATGGGGAAAAACCAGTAGAAACAAGAAACGTAGCCCTACCTGTTAAGAATCCAACGGCGCAAAAATCGCGAAAATAGGAGGTCGGGGTGAGTCGGGGGAGCCTGAACACTGAGATGCGACGAATCGGGTTGCCGGAGAATGATCGTCGCGCCGCGCCGGAAAAATCCCAAACCTCGGGATCCGAGCCTCCTAAATTCCTCAAACTTCACAGGATGCTTCCTCTCTTCCTGATGAAGATTTCATCTTCTCACTCCTTGAGAAGATGAAGCCTCTATGATGGAGAAATATGCCTTTGAATGAGCCTCGGATTCCCTCAAAGCCACAGCCAAATCAACATTTCAGAAAATTACCTCTGTGTCCTACATAACAGGAAACACCGATTCCACCCAATCAGAACGCGCCACGTGCATACCCCACACTCGCTACGCCCGGTTCACTCATTCCGTGCACCCGACGAACCATACACTGCCACGTGTCCAACCCTGAACCAATGGGAAACTGCCACGTGGCACACCACCAGCCTGCACCCTGCACCTGACCACGCGCCTGCCCAGCCTGCCCGCACAGTTGACCCACCAATAGGGGATCGCCACGTGTCACTCTTACTGTTCGGTGCACCCGGTGCACAAGCTTCTGTGGACCGAACGAATGGTAGATGGCCACGTGTCCAAGACCGGTGCACCATAGACCCGTGATGCTCCGTGGACCGAGAGCACTGAACCGTCCAATGGGTGACTGCCACGTGTCACCCTCCCTGGTGCACGCCTGCCGCGTGGACCGCGCCCCTGCCCGCGCGCCGCGCGGCTGCCCGCGCCCTGCCCGCGCCCGCGCCGCCTGCCCGCTGCCGCTGTGCCGCCTGCCCGAGGCCGCGCCGCCGCCCGCCGGCGCTGCCCGCCGCCGCCGGCCGGCCGCCGGGAACACTATTCCGGCGTGAACAGTAACCCGAGCCCGAAAAATGAAGTAAATAGTCCATCTGAAGCGTTTTCGCGCGCTGAATCCGAATTTGACGTCCGTTTCGCCAAATTCTCACTCTAAAAATTGCCGAACGCCCCCGGAAAGGTATTCTCAATCCGAATTTCGCGCCGAGTCCAATCTTAATATCCGTTTCGCTCGCAAACACCTCTAAACATCCGACGGGGTCCCCCGATCACCCGCGTGATCCGTTTTAAGTCCAAAGTCCAACACTTGTGTCCAATCGTGCCCCAAACACTTCCAGCACACCGCGTAGGCCTCCAATGGCCACCCCAACGCACCGCAACAGCTCTGCGGAGATCCAGGTCATCACATCCTCCCCCACTAAAAGAAAGTTTCGTCCTCGAAACTAGAGTCATTCCTCAACTCGGAATCTCAACAGACAGGGGGGTAAATATCCAGTCATCCACCACTCAAGCTCCCAAAACTACCAAATACCTCATCCAGAGACGCGATGCAATCCTTGGGTCTCAAACTGGAACAAAATAAAGGTGAGCACTCCAGGAATCCACACCACCTCAACCACGTACAGCTGGGCTAACCGCTCGAGCTACCAAGCTATCCGCATCGGTACAAGCATCCGCCCCTGCTAGGGCCTCAGATAATCCAACCACAAGTCCAACAACACCCAGCTCAACCCGAGTACCTCGGTACTCCCAAGGCATCCGATATAAGTCCCCCAACTGATCCCGTAGCCTCTGGTCTCTAATCCAAAACCGTCGGGATGTAGAAGCACATCCCTAACCCTCCGGCATCAATACTCAGCCATGAGCAGTCGAGAGAACCAGACTGTAAAACAACCTTCGCGAAGATCCAATACCCTTGCAGCTCGTAACTCAAATCCCCCAAGCTTGACAGAAGGGTGCTAGCTCCCGATGATCACTTTATCAAATTCTTACGGGTCCTCCCAAAGCCGAAGTGAACCAACCTTCCACGACTCGAATAGCACCGGCGCCCCCAAAGGTGCCACACTTGGCCTGATGCAAATCCAACACATCAAATCCTGGAGTTGGGTCCTCAACTCCCAAACTAGTGTCATGCCAACAACTCCGATAGGAGAACAGCTAGGAACTCACAACCAAAAGGGTATCTCCAAGTCCAGGTGCCGCCGCAGATCCCTCAAACACACCAGCCAAAAGGCTACTCACCCACTACGAGACATCCGCCTCGCTCACAAAGTCAAAACCAAAGAGGCGAAGATACTCTCAAGCAAACCAAGTACACCAACACCTCCAGGCCTGGCTCCCACGAAAACCGTCCTCGCAGCATAATCAGCTGCCGCGAAAAGAAAAAGAAAACCGAGCCAGCCTAACCGTCCTAAGTACCAAACCAAGCCCCACAACTAGGTCAAGACCATCAGGCCTACAGGTACAACCAAGGACTCAACCGCACCGGGCAGGACCCACGACACTCCCCCTCCTAGGTGCAAAAGATCGGGAATACGACCTCCCGAACACCAGGTAACCGTCCTACCCCTAACCCAAAACAATGAAGCCAAACACTACCCACCAAGAAGGGAAAACCTCTCGTATCGAAAGATACGAACCCAAGAGCCTGGAACAATTCAAACCTACCGCCACCCTGGCCGCTGGAATCTATGTGCTCTGACGGTCTCAAAATCCACTATCCAGAAAAAGAAATCAGGAATGCCTCATCCGACTGACCTGTCCTCCATCACCCGGCGCCAAGCGCCTCAATCAGAACTCGCCTCAGGCGGCAGATCCCAATCCCAAGGAACTGCAATGCCACGCTCCATACCCGGCGCCTACTCCAATGAGGCGTCCCTAGAACTCTCAATCCCCCACCGAACAAGACCCTGCCTTCAAAGGCTCCATACTCAATCCCACAAGTCAGGGCAACTCATCTGCCAGATCTGGCTCACTCCTTCAATGCAATCCCACAGTTTTTCCTGCTGTCAACTGTCCACCCTTCCTCGGTGCCCCAGCACTAAACGTCGGCACGGAGGGCTACTTACTAGTCCGACAACTGTGCCACTGCACTGATCCGACAACTGCGCCACTGTGCTGATCCGACAACTGTGTCACCGCGCTGCTCCGACAACTGTGTCACTGCTCCGACAACTGCACCACTGTGCTGATCCGACAACTGTGTCACCACGCTGCTCCGACAACTGTGTCACTGCTCCGACAACTGTGTCACTGCTCCGACAACTGCACCACTGTGCTGATCCGACAACTGTGTCACCACGCTGCTCCGACAACTGTGTCACTGCTCCGACAACTGTGTCACCATGCTGCTCCGCTGATCTGCCTCCAACACTCCTACCCTTCGGGTCCGGAGCCCCCAGACTCCAATCTGGGTATCCGGCCCGAAACAACCAGCTCAGGCCCAACTGCCGCACCAAGGTGCACTCGGGTCAGAGCCCAAACGTCGGGGAGACACCGCTCACCACGACAAAACCGCAAATCAGCACACCCCAAACACTCGACCCAATCTAGCGAAAGTCAAAGGCATCCCCCTATTTTGTAACGTTATGTTGTCTGCAGCCAACATAACTGTCCCACAAAATAGGGTATGCCGATCCCTCTTCACTCACTGGAAGAGTCAAAACCAAATCACCGACTTTCGCCAAAAGTCACGTCACTCACGTCCTGCCTTCCTAGGGTCTGCCAAAAGCCTAGGGTTTCCTAAGTCCCAACTGACCTATCCCTAAGCTCTGATACCAACTTAATCTGTCACGCCCCGGGTGTAAACCAGAACCCGGGCCCGTCTACAGATCCGCCGTGCACACGGTATTTCCCGCGTACACGAAGCGCCAAACCTGCTCAGATATATAAGAGATAATAATAAATGAGCAATAAAAACAGAGCTGAACTAAAACTAATACATCTCAGACTGAAGCTGGAAATAAAATACAATACATCTGTATAAATGATACATCTGTCTCTCCCAGCTCACCAAAATAAATACAACCTGCTGGCAAAAGCCAGTCCCAAAGTAAAAGTACAACCGTCTGAGGAAACACGGGTACACCAACAGTCCAGCTAACACGCTCAACCTGCCTCGAAGTCTATCTACTCAGCCGTCCTCTCTCCTCGACCCGTCGCTGAAACCCAGCAGCACCCGCAGAAGACACTGCAAAACAAGGGAGAAGAAAAAGAGGAAAGAAGAATGGGGGTAAGACTACCAGTAAACCAGTAGCCTCCCCTAGTGGGTAAAACCTCAAATCCTGACACACCCACTAGGTCTACCAGAGGCAAAAAGGAAAGAAGTGTGGTAAGCAATGATGACTGCCGAAAACAGGAAACTACCACTACTATGCCTCTAATATGCCAAGCTAAAGAGATAGCTAACTGTATGCATCAGAACATAAATGCCTGCCTGCCTAGACCCAATCGATACACCAGTGAGCACTGGTACTGCCTGCTCTGCCTGCCTGCCTGCCTGCCAAATCGGGTATGCTGGCCAACGCATAACACCGATAGGGAAAAGGGAGTCTCAAGGACTCGAAGCCTGTAAAACGCACACTCCGGAGTGGCACTCGAGGGGAGCGACCCACACGAGTAAAATGCCTGGGTAACAAGTACCATAGATCAGCAGGACTGGATCATGACTCTGATCAAAGTGGGAAAACCCATCCACTAAAGGGAGACCCGATCTCAACCTGATGCAAGATAAACAAATAGTGGGAAACCCCATCCACTAGAGACCTGATACCCAATCTGATGCATAAGCAACCTCCGGTCAACCGCCCAAGGTCCGCGGTTGCCGCAATACCCTGCCATCAAGCCTGCCTGTCCCAAAATCCAAGATCCACAATCGGGTAGAACAATCGATATCCGGTCAACCGCCTACTGTCCGCGGTTGCCGCAATAACCCCCAAGTCCGACATCAAGTACACCCTGTCTCCGACCCCAAGGTCCCGGCTACACTATCCCAAACCCCCGCTCGAACCCGAGCAACATGACTCGAAAGTCTAAATAAGAAGGAAAAAGAAAGCAATCATGGTTTCTCCTAAGTCAAATCCCAATATGATAGTGTAGCAATAAAAGATGGCCTATCTAGATGTCCATACAAGCATGCAAGTGTTCTCAAGGAAATATAATTAAAGGCATTAATCATTAACAGTATCCACCTACGCATGTCATCTATCCTCAAGTAGTACCATCAACAGGATAATCAAATAGTCCAACATAAATATTCCATTCCACATGCAAGGTTAACCGCTATCAAAGCAACCCTATTCCCACACCGGCATGCATGAGCCCAACCCCAATCATGATTAATCAAGATGTCCAATAAAGGGGATCACTCTAATATTCCTAGTGAGCATGTCAAAATAGAGGTAAGAAACAACCGCCCACCTCGAACGCTAAATCCTGATCCCAACAGCGAAGTCCGCGCCCGGTCTCAATGATCACCACGGTACTGCACAAAATACCCCAAAAGAACAAGCACAATTAACATACAATGCTCACACCGAAATCTGTCCCAATTACAATCAGTCCACAGTTTAGCCTTTTTCACCTGCGAGATCTGCTCTAGAAATTCCCAGAAAAATACCACTGCGATCTACGCGACGAACCGGTCGAAACGAGTACCTGCACGTTTTCCCACGATTTTTCTATGCTGAGAGCCAAAATCGACAAGAGGAACCACCCCGAACAATGCATTCATCCAAAACTGCGATATAAAATTCTGTAAAAAGGGGTTTCTCACCTTCAGGGAAATTCCACAAAAATCCAAGAAAATTCAGGGAGATTCCTTGCGATGCGTAGATGCAAATCCCCTTTCGAATCGCCTCAATCCGATGTCCGGTTGCGGAGATATCCCCAAAACAATACTGTGCTGTCCAAAACTCCATCACAGCAAAATGGGGTCACAAGATGATCCGAAAAACCCATGAAAACCTCGGAATGGGGAAAAACCAGTAGAAACAAGAAACGTAGCCCTACCTGTTAAGAATCCAACGGCGCAAAAATCGCGAAAATAGGAGGTCGGGGTGAGTCGGGGGAGCCTGAACACTGAGATGCGACGAATCGGGTTGCCAGAGAATGATCGTCGCGCCGCGCCGGAAAAATCCCAAACCTCGGGATCCGAGCCTCCTAAATTCCTCAAACTTCACAGGATGCTTCCTCTCTTCCTGATGAAGATTTCATCTTCTCACTCCTTGAGAAGATGAAGCCTCTATGATGGAGAAATATGCCTTTGAATGAGCCTCGGATTCCCTCAAAGCCACAGCCAAATCAACATTTCAGAAAATTACCTCTGTGTCCTACATAACAGGAAACACCGATTCCACCCAATCAGAACGCGCCACGTGCATACCCCACACTCGCTACGCCCGGTTCACTCATTCCGTGCACCCGACGAACCATACACTGTCACGTGTCCAACCCTGAACCAATGGGAAACTGCCACGTGGCACACCACCAGCCTGCACCCTGCACCTGACCACGCGCCTGCCTAGCCTGCCCGCACAGTTGACCCACCAATAGGGGATCGCCACGTGTCACTCTTACTGTTCGGTGCACCCGGTGCACAAGCTTCTGTGGACCGAACGAATGGTAGATGGCCACGTGTCCAAGACCGGTGCACCATAGACCCGTGATGCTCCGTGGACCGAGAGCACTGAACCGTCCAATGGGTGACTGCCACGTGTCACCCTCCCTGGTGCACGCCTGCCGCGTGGACCGCGCCCCTGCCCGCGCGCCGCGCGGCTGCCCGCGCCCTGCCCGCGCCCGCGCCGCCTGCCCGCTGCCGCTGTGCCGCCTGCCCGAGGCCGCGCCGCCTCCCGCCGCCGCTGCCCGCCGCCGCCGCCGCCGTTGGCCGGCCGCCGGGAACACTATTCCGGCGTGAACAGTAACCCGAGCCCGAAAAATGAAGTAAATAGTCCATCTGAAGCGTTTTCGCGCGCTGAATCCGAATTTGACGTCCGTTTCGCCAAATTCTCACTCTAAAAATTGCCGAACGCCCCCGGAAAGGTATTCTCAATCCGAATTTCGCGCCGAGTCCAATCTTAATATCCGTTTCGCTCGCAAACACCTCTAAACATCCGACGGGGTCCCCCGATCACCCGCGTGATCCGTTTTAAGTCCAAAGTCCAACACTTGTGTCCAATCGTGCCCCAAACACTTCCAGCACACCGCGTAGGCCTCCAATGGCCACCCCAACGCACCGCAACAGCTCTGCGGAGATCCAGGTCATCACAGTTTCGGCCCCTCTCGGTTAAAGTGGGAAACTAACATCAATACACTGAACTCACGGGCTGGAGATGCTCCACAGCCAGAACCGCAAAGAGTTCGAAAACCCCGGGAAACTAATACCTACGTCCCCAATCAAACAAGAACAGGCTATAGGCGTAGCCTCCCGTTGTTTTCGACCCGAGAATGAAATCAGCCCTTAGAACCCAGATCACTCACCCCGGTCGGGTGAGGAAGTTTAGAAAAGAGATGACATTTATTATAAAACATCGCTTCCACTCAACCCCCTTGGGGTGGGGAGAAAATTACTCTTTTTCTTGAAAACCGACTTGAAATGAGAAAACCAATTTTTATAGATTTTAGTTCTTGAAAAACATCAGTAAAAACGAGTTTACTTTTCCGAACTTCCAAGGATCGGTGTCGTCGCCCAATCAAACAAGAACAGGCTTCGACGCCCCTAGAATTTCGGAAGAAAATACTGGTTTTACTAAAACCATGAGTGTCCAAAAACATTCTGGGTTCAAGGTCCTGACAACCCACGTGCACCACGATCACAACACGGTGGTGACGATCAAAACGGAGAATAACCAGAAACCCGGGACCCCGTTTACTCAAAACGGTTCCCCAAAAGAATACTAACACTGGCCTAGCACGGCCACCAGACTCCACTCGGCCCCCAGGCCCGAGTGCAACTCATCCCACAATACCCTGACCTCTCGGCCCACTACCCGGGCGAGGAACTCTATGTCTGAAGGAAATGCAAAGTGTGGGATGTCTAAAGCAAAAAGAACCTAGCCCAGATTTAGGTTTTCTAAGGTCTGGTCAAACACATGCAACGTATGACGGGGGTGCTAGGTCAAGTTCCAAGATTTCTATATTTTAACAGATAATAGAGAGCTAGGAGGTCACCTGAACCTCGGATAATAAAAGGAATAAGAATTCCTATAAACTAGCATGCCATACACGAAAAATAAACTAGCATGCAAAGTCCTACAGCAGTAGAAATACTGAACAGTCCATAAAAGCTTGGAGATAGGGCCACCCACCTCGGTTCGCCACCAATTGCTCGTAGACACTTGCAATTGGCCTCCACGCGAAACGGTGCCCGCTGCCGAAGTCCGCACGCAAAACGGAGTACGGTGCCGAAACCCGCGCGCAAAACGGAGTCCGCACCCAAAACGGTGCACGGCGCCGAGGTCCGCACGCAAAACGGTGCAGTAAAACACAGACCCTAATCCCCGAACAGCTCCTCCTGGTACAACATACAATCCAAGGTTACACTTTATTCCAACCATTAACCAAATACACTCACTCTGAAATTCAACCCCAAAGATGTAATTATTTCACCTGCTGGAGGAGTTCCAAAAAAACCCAGGAACAATACCACAGCGCTCCTCACGTCGATAGCTTCGAAACGAGTACCTGCACGCCCAAAACGGAGTCCCGTAGGCCGAGTTACAAATTCCACAATATCGGCGCGCAGAAATACAAAACCAAAAAATTGTAAACTCCTGTACAGATAAAAAGGAAGTGTACACCTTCGGGGAAGCCTCCAAAAATCCAAGAAAAAATACGGGGACGATCCTTGCGTCGAGTAGATGAAAAAAGTCGATAAGAGCGTCTCAATCCGATGCCCGGTTGCGGAGATAAAAATCCGGCAAGGTGTCGCTGTCCAAAACTTCATCGGAAAAAGGGGTCCCAGTAAGTATGGAGAAACTCCTCGAAAAGAGCAAAACTAGGGGAAGTAGAAAATACCAATATCGTAGCTCTGCCTGTTACAAATCCAAGGGTGCAAGAATTGCCTGAATCAGAGGTCGGAGTAGGCCGGGGGAGCTCGTGCACCGAAACGCGACGAAGAAAAAACACAAACGGACGAGTGTCGCGCCACGCAACCGCTCCAACGGAACACCTTGCACGCTTCGCGAGGTTCACGGCGTACCGCCGCACCGTCCAAAATCCTCTCCCTCACACTCTCTCGCTCTCGGTGAAGAAGAAAAGGAAAGAAGGGGGAGAAATGGCGAAGAAGAAGAAGAAAAGAAAGAGGGAGAGAGAAGGTGGTCCACGGGGCCGGTCCACGGCCCCGGTCCACGGCACCCACCAATCAGGGGGCTCCAACCGGCCGGTCCACGGCCAAAACGGTGCACCAGGCGCAGCGCGCCCCGGCCGCGCCACGTGGACGAACCACCGCGCGCCACGCGGCGCGCGGCAGTCACGCGCCACACGGGCGCGTGACACCCAGCGCCGCGCAGGCGCGGGACACGCGCCCGTGACACGGGCGCGCGCGCCTCCGCGCCCGCGCGGGCGCGAATGGGAGCCCGCCACGTGGCGGGCTCCGCGCACTCCGCGCCGAAGCGCAGTTCCCCGCACACGTGTCAGTGCGCCGCCCTCGCCTCGGGAGCCGTGCCACGACCTCGCCTCGAAAAACGCGCCGCTTCGCCTCGAAAAACGCGCAAAACATCCGGCTCCAAAACCAACAAATAAATAGTCCATTCTTAGCGATTTCGCGCGCTGAATCCAAAAACGATGTTCGTTTCTCCAAATTCTCGTCCGAAAATTTGCCGAATGCCCACTCGATCCGATTTCCGCGCCGGGTCCAATTCTGAAGTCTGATTTGTCCAAATTCAACTCTAAAAATTCCCGAAGGCAACCGGAGAGGTAAACTCTTATCCAAACTTCGCCCGGAGTCCAATTTTGACATCTGAATCGCGCGAAACCACTTCCAAACCCCCGACGGGTCCTCCAAATTCCCACGGAATCTCCTTTTAAGCCCAAAGTTCAACACTTGTGTCCAAATTGCGCGCAAACACCACCGACGCACCACGCAGACCTCCAGTGATGCAAACTAAGTCCCAAATTGCACCACAATCTAATTCTGGGCCCCAACACGCACACAAACACCCCCAACGGCCACCAAAAGCTGCCAACAACCAGCAAACCCTACGCGGGGAATTCCGGGACCTCACATAAGGTGTATAATGGGCCTCTCGCAATATCTGCTCCCTGACCTTCGCATCCGCTGGCACACATGCTCGGTTCCTGTACCTCAGTACTCCCGAGGCATCCACCGTAAAGTCCCCTGACTGATCACTCGGAATTTGATCTCTAATCCGGGTCAAATGGGGGTCTTCACTCTGTTTTTCCCTGATCCTATCCAGCAGAGTGGGCTGCACGACTAAAGTCGTCAGTCTAGCAGAGACCCCAGGGGACACAACCTCTATCTCGAGCCGTCTCATCTCTTCTAATAGCGGTGCCTGGTTTGTGATCAACATAGACAAACTTTGCACCGCCCTCCTACTCAAGGCGTCAGCGACCACATTAGCCTTGCCTGGGTGGTAGAGAATATCTACATCATAATCCTTTAATAGCTCTAACCACCTACGTTGCCTCAAATTCAGCTCCTTCTGCGTGAACAGGTACTTTAGGCTCTTGTGGTCGGTGTAGATTTCACAATGCTCTCCATACAGATAATGACGCCAAAGCTTTAGTGCAAACACTACAGCAGCAAGCTCCAAGTCATGGGTAGGGTAATTTTTCTCATATTCTTTGAGTTGTCTTGATGCATATGCAATTACCTTCCCATCCTGCATCAACACACATCCGAGTCCACTGTGTGATGCATCGCTGTAGATCACATATCCTTTTCCCATAACAGGAAGGGAAAGGATAGGAGCGGTCATCAGTCTATTCTTCAGCTCCTCAAAGCTCCTTTGACAGTCCTCACTCCAGACAAACTTGACTCCCTTACGCGTCAAGCGAGTGAGAGGTGTGGAGAGCTTCGCAAAGCCTTCCACAAACCGACGGTAATACCCAGCTAAGCCCATAAAGCTACGCACCTCAGAAACAGTCGTCGGTCGGGGCCAATCACGGACTGCCTCAATCTTCGCTGGGTCCACTGCCACACCTGCGGCAGAAATCACATGGCCCAAGAAGACTACCTCCCGAAGCCAAAACTCGCATTTTGCCAGCTTGGCATACAACTTCTTCTCTCGCAGAAGTTGCAGCACAATCCTTAAGTGCTCCTCATGCTCGGCATCACTTCGGGAGTAGACCAAGATATCATCAATGAACACCACCACGAACCGGTCTAAGTATGGTCGGAAGATCCGGTTCATCAAATCCATAAATGCGGCAAGGGCATTAGTTAGCCCAAAAGGCATAACTGTAAATTCATAATGCCCGTACCGTGACCTAAACGCCGTTTTTGGAATATACTCGGCCTTCACCTTCAACTGGTGGTAACCGGACTGTAGATCTATCTTAGAAAAGACACAAGACCCTTGTAGCTAATCAAAAAGATCATCGATGCGCGGCAAAGGGTACTTGTTCTTGATGGTCACCTTATTTAATTCTCTATAGTCCACACATAATCGAAGTGACCCATCTTTCTTCTTTACGAATAGCACCGGCGCTCCCCAAGGCGACACACTCGGCCTAATAAAGCCCTTGTCCATCAAATCCTGAAGTTGCGCCTTAAGCTCTCGCAGCTCAGCCGGTGCCATCCGGTAAGGAGCCTTTGAGATTGGCGCAGTTCCTGGCACTACGTCAATCACGAACTCAATTTCCCTATCTGGCGGCATGCTAGTCAGCTCAGGAGGAAAAACGTCCGGGAACTCGCGGGCAATAGGAATATCCCCGAGTCCCGGCGCCGCCGTAGGCCCCTCAACAACATTAGCCAAAAAGGCTACACATCCTCGACGGATCATCTGCCTCGCTCGGGAAGTCGAAATCATAGAGGCAAAGAAAGCACTCTGACATCCCCGATATACTAACATCTCCTGGCCTGGCTCTCTAAAAGTGACAGTCCTTGCGGCACAGTCAATAGTCACGAAATACCGAGCCAGCCAGTCCATCCCTAGAACCACATCAAAGTCCCTTAACTGTCTCAAGACCAACAAGTCTGCTGGCATAATCCAGGACTCGATTTGCATCGGGCAGGACCAACAGCACTCTTCCACGTGCAAAGTGTGATCGGGAACCTGAACCTCTCGTGCACGTGGTAAAAGTCCTACCTCTAACCCATGTAATGATGCAAATGATCTACTAATAAAAGAATACGATGCTCCAGTATCAAATAAAGTACGAGTTCTAATGCCAGAAAGTAGGGTGATACCTGCCACCACATGATCTGCGGCTGAAGAGTCCTCTACCTGCGCCGCATACACTCGCCCACTCTGAGCTGGAGGGCGATAATCAATGGGATGGGAAGAAGATGGCCTGCTTGCTGGAGCATATGGCCGCTGAGCCGTCGACCATTGCTGAGAGGAAGAAGGAGCAGATGCTGAAGAAGGAGCCGTCGATGGTGCATAAGGGCACATAGCTCGGACGTGGCCAGACTGTCCACACCGATAACAGCGGCCAAACCTCAGATCACAAGTATCAGGAGTATGCTGTCCTCGGCAGAAAATGCACCTAGCCGTAGCCTGGGGCTGCCTCGCCTGCTGCTGCTGTTGCCTCTGCCGCGGAGGCCCTTGCTGCCGCGACTGCGACCTCTGCTGATGAGAGTGCTGCTGCTGTCGCGGGTACTGCTGCTGCTGATGTTGTGGGGGCCTTTGGGATCCACCAGGCCTTCGCCGTTCCGATCGCCCACGGCCCGTGAACTGAGGCGGTGGCGGTCGGGGCGGCCTCTAGGAACTGGCCTGTCCCCTGTCGTCCTGCGCCGGTCGCTTTCTGTCAGAACTCTGAGCGACCAAGCCCCCACGTCTGGCGACGACGTGGTCTCCCCTCTCAACCCACTGGGCATGCTCTGCTGCCTCCTCCAAGGTCTGTAGCCTCTGAGCATGCACCAAAGTATAGATTTCTGGGCGCAGGCCCGACTCAAAGAGCTCCACCTGGTGCGGTCCGTCCCTGGCGACATAGGGTACGCAGTTGAGCAACCGCGTGAACTCCTGGAAGTAGTCCCATGCTGCCCGGTCGCCTTGCTGAAGATTCTTCAAATCATCTTCTAGCTTTTTCTTCACGCTCGTAGAGAAGTACGTATCCAGAATCATCCTCTTGAACTCTGACCAGGGTAGCTGTCGAGTGATCTGAAACTCCAGGGGCTCTACTCGACGCCACCATGCATCAGCATCCCCGTCTAAGCAGTGTACAGCCATATGTACCCTGTACTTCGGGTCAATGAAGAAGTCCCGAAATAACTTCTCCATTGATGAAAGCCAAGTCCCGATCTCCCAAGGCTGAGTATTCCGCCCAGAAAACCTAGGAGGTCCCCGCTGACAAAATTGGGTAAGTTTGTCAGCAATCTCCTGCTCCTCCGCAGGAGTCAATGGCCGAATCGCTCCCTGGGCACCACTGCTCGAAGATGGTGCTGCAGGCGCTAGCGGTATAGCCGGCGGTATAACCGGTGGTACAGGGGTCTCAACAGTAGTAGGGGGAGGTGCCCCTGCCTGAGTGAGCAGTTGCTCAATCCTCTGCTCCTGCTGGCGGTGATTCTCCGCCAGTTGGGCCACCATGGCCCGCAACTCGCTAATCTCTGGATGCCCGGACTGCTCCGGCTCCTCAGGGGGTGTGGGAGTATCCCGGGGAAGAATCCGCCGCCTAGGAGGCATCCTATCACACATGCAACCACGAATCAAATAAACGAAGCCACACTCGACCCAATCTAGCGAAAGTCAAGGACATCTTCTTATTTCTGTGACTTTATGTTGTCTGCAGCCAACATAAATGTTCACCAGAAATTAGGTATGTCGGTCCCTCTTCTCTCACCGGAAGAGTCAAACAATAAATCAACGACTTTCGCAAAAAGTTACGTCTCTCACGCCCCATCATCCTAGGGTCTGCCAAAAGCCTAGGGTTTCCTAAGTCCCAACTGACCTATCCCTAAGCTCTGATACCAACTTTAATCTGTCACGCCTCGGGTGTAAACCGAAACCCGGGCTCGCCAACAGATCCGCCATGCACACGGGATTTCCCGCGTGCACGAAGCGCTGGTAACCTGCTCAGATATAATATAGCAACAAAAGAGCATAATACAGAGCTGAAATAGAAGAACCACATAGTACCTCAGACTGGAACTACAAATCAAGCTGTAATAAGTACAATAATCTCCCAGCTCACCAAAATAGTACAACCAGCTGGCGAAAGCCAGACCCAAAATAAAAAGAGAATACCACAGTCTGAGTGAAGGGGACGGCGTCTATCTAGCAGCTCTCAGTCTCACAGGAGATCTATCTATTCAGCGATCCCCTTACCTCGATCTGCTGTCGATGGCCTAGCAGCTCCCGCAGACGACTCTGCAAAAATAAAGGAGAAGAAAGAGACAGAAAATAACAATGGGGGGTGAGAACTACTAGATAAACCAGTAGCCTCCCCTAGTGGGTAAAAACCTCAACTCTGACGCACCCACTAGGACTACTAGAGGCAAAAGAAAAGAACAGTGGTAAGCTATAAAGGCTGCTGATAAAAAGGAAAAAACTACCACCACTATGCCTCTAAATGCCATGAAATGACTAAATGTATGCATCAATATCATGCCTGCCTGAAATAACCCAATCTTGTGCCACCAGTAGAACTGGTACTGCCTGCTGTGCCTTGCCTGCCAAATCGGGTAGGTTGGCCAAACCCTAACACCGATAGGAAATAGGAGTCTCAAGGACTCAAAGCCTGCCTGTAACACACTCCGGAGTGGCTCTCGAGGGGAGCGACCCACACGAGTAAAGTATCTCAGTAATAAGTATCATAAGTGCCATAAAACAGCAGGACTGGATCATGACTATGATCAAAGTGGGAAAAGCCATCCACTAAAGAAAAGCCCGATCTGATGCCATAGTACTCAATAAGTGGGAAAATCATCCACTAGAGAAAAGCCCGATCCCCGGCTAATGCAAAAACAGACTCAACCCTGATCTGATGCAAATAAACATCCGGCCGACCGCCTACTGTCCGCGGTCACCGCAATACCCCACAATACCACAATCTCGGCTACACTATCCCAAACCCCTGCTCACACTTGAGCGACAAATATCTGAATGCAAAGGAGAGCAATAAAACATGTCAAGTCCCAATATGATAGTGTAGCAATAAATAGTGGCTAACTAGATGAGCATGCAGTTGTACCATTTAAAAGCTGTAAAAAGGTGTCAAATATTTATTTTAAAAAGATTGATTGTTATAAAAGTTATTTGCATGCGAGATTATAGCCTTTGTCCCGATCACAGTGTCCCAAGATAAGTTATCATATAATCTGTGGGGTTATATTAAATTTTAGAAGAGTTCGTCCCAGCGGTTCTCATCATTTGTCATATTAGTTTGTCCCAATAGTTCTCATCAATTGTCATATTAGTTTGTCCCAATGGTTCTCATCAATTGTCATATTAGTTTGTCCCAATGGTTCTCATCAATTGTCATATTAGTTCGTCCCAATGGTTCTCATCAATTGAATTTTAGGGGATTTCTAGTAATCCCAGTGAGCTTGTCAAAAATGAGGTAAGCAACAACCGCCCACCTCGAGCAGCTCAAACGCCCAAGGTAGTCACCCCAGAAGCCTCCAGCGTCCACAGTCCTCAAATCCTGCAAATCGGAGCACAGCTGTACATAACAACGCTCCCGGTATAAATACAAATCCCAAAAAGTACAATATTTGCTGTTTTTCAAACAACACGGAAAAGAGGAGTTTTTCACCTCTATACTGAGCTCCAAAAATCCTAGAAAAATTACGGTTGCGTTCCTCGCGAAGAGTAGATCAAAATCGACTCTTTAAACGCCTCGATCTGATGCTCCTACGCCAAGATAAAAATCGGAGAAGTCGATGCTGTCCAGAAATTTCCACAGCAAAAAGGGGGGTCAAAGAGGCCTTGGAAACCATGCCAAAAGTGCGAAATGGAGCAAAGTGATCAACACGGAAATCGAAGCCTTACCTCTTAGGAACGCGCTGTCGCAAAAATCGTCCAAAAATTCCTCCTGGTTAGCACACAGGGAATTTTCGACTGAACTGCGATGGGAAATGGGCCGAAAAAGAAAACCGTCGCAGTGCGCCGCGTCGCAGATAACTCACTATCTGTAACTCCAGAAATTCTGAAATTTTGAGGAGAGAGAGAGGAGAGAGAGAGAAACAATTTTTGTAGAGAGCTCAAGCTGTGATTCTCTCTCTATGGCTCGGAATTTGAGGTGGGAATGAGAGGGGGTGAGGGGTCCTATTTATAATGGGCCAGGGAATCTTCCACACTAGATCCGGGCAGAACAGGAAACACCAAAATGGACCAACCAGGAAGTGCCACGTGTCCACAGAACAGCAAACAGCCCGTGCAAGTCCGCTCAACAGTCGCCACGTGTCCCACGTGGTGCACATGGCCGGTCCGCGCTCCGGGTTTTCCGAAAAAATGTCGGCCAATGAGGGAGCGCCACGTGTCACCAATCACACAGCCTTCTAGAAGCCGGCCAGCCAATGAGGAAACGCCACGTGGCAATGCGCATTTTCGGTGCTCCCGGTGCACGGCACCCCCATGGACCCCGCAGCCTGTGCACCTGCCCGCGCCGCGCGCCGCTGCGTTCTGCCGCTCTCCGCCGCTGCGCCGCCACTGTGCCGCCGCCCGCCGGTCGCCGCCGGCCACCGCCGATCGCCGGAACAGTAATTCCTGCGCCGGAGTTACTGTTCCGGCGTGAACAGTAATTTTGTGCCGAAAAATTAAAGTAAATATACCGTTTTGATCGTTTTCGCGCGCTGAGTCCAAATCCGCCGTCCGTTTCGTCAAATTCTCATCCGAAATTTTGCCAAAAGCTCCCGGAAAAGCCCATTTGCTCCGATTTTCACGCCGAGTCTATTTTTAAGGTCCAATTTCGATTCTACAAGCTCCGTTTCACCGTATAAGCTCCCTACAGTCACTGTTTAACATTGCACAGTTCCTGCGGTGTTACGGAATTTGAGTTGGCGTATTTCGTGAATGTATTAAGTCTTGAAGATTGAAGATGAAGAAACTTTGGATCGTATACCTCAATCTCAAGAAAGAAGAATTCAAAAGGATCAGGTACGTTTAACTAAAGAATTTTGTTGATCCGAATACTTCTTATAGTGTAGAAACACCTGGAAGAGGTTTTAATTGCTTAAACATCAAAAACTGGACATGGGACATGTTCAGGATCCGGATCAGGCTTGCAATCCGGATCCCGAAGGGTGTTCGTTCATACACTGGTTCAATCCGGATCGCAGCATTCCATGATCCGGATCCCGAACATAGTTTTACCTGTTTGCTTGAACGATCCGGATCATGAATTGCAATCCGGATCCCGAACATTGTGTTTTGGTAAAACTGTATGAACGATCCGGATCGGGGACTACGATCCGGATCCCGAACAGGAATTTTCTGGAAACCGTCTTTTGTGCTTCTGCAATCCGGATCGCCAAATCCAATCCGGATCGCCGTCGGTAAAACTTTCCAGAAAAGTTTGTTTTTGATCCGAATATTCTTCCAAGGGTTTCTAACCTATAAATAGACCCTATTTCATTTCTAGGGCATCCAAATAGAGCCGTCATTTTCAAATATCATTTTATACGGCCTTAGATCCACATATAGAGAAGAAAGGAAATCAATAGATCTATTCTATGTTTCTTCATCTATATTGATTGATTTGATTCTAGGTTTTCCATACTCATATTTTGAGTAGAATCAAATCAATGAATACTTAGATGGTATTTCCGATCTATCTTTGATCTAAGTATTCGGCGGATCATCACCACCCAAACAAACAACGATTTACCCCAAAATCGGCGCGTGGACTCGCGTGGCCTTGTGGATTCAAGGTGCAACCGCTCTCGTGGATTCGGAGCGAGGTACGTTCGTGGATTCGAAGCGTGCCATTGGGTGAAGACCGTGGATTCGGTCGGACGTCGTGGACTCGACGTTGGACGCTGTGGATTCAGCGTTGGGCGCGGATCGTGGATTCGAGAAGCGTCGTGGAACGAGCGGAGAAGATCTACTAGGAGCGTATGGTAAAAGGTTGAGTCGTCTGTGAGTACGTTATATCACCTTGTACGTGTGTTAATTCTAGTGGATTTCGCCGTGTTATCGGTCCCGTGGTTTTTTACTCCGGTTTGGAGTTTTTCCACGTAAAAATCTTGCGTGTTCTTTTATTTTTCCGCATTGGGTTTATTGCGCAATGATTTTTTGAGTGTTTATTGTTTACACCTATTCACCCCCCTCTAGGTGTTTTTTCCCCTATTTAGATCCTTATTAACCTAAACCCAACAAGTGGTATCAGAGCGGGAATAGGGTTGTAAACAATGGTTGAAGGTGGAAACATCAATCGACCCCCTTTCTTTGATGGAACAAATTATGCGTACTGGAAAGTACGGATGAAAGCCTTTTTAATTTCCATCGACGAAAGGGTGTGGCAATCAATTGAATTAGGATGGTCTAATCCAACTGAAATTTTAGATGATGTTCGCACCTTAAAACCTAGGTCGAAATGGACCAAGGAAGAGATAGACTTATCTTCTTACAATGGCAAAGGAATTAATGCTCTATTTAATGCTTTGTCACAAACTGAGTTCTCTCGCGTCTCGGCATGTGAGACTGCGAAAGAAATCTGGGATGTTCTTCAAGTTACGCATGAGGGAACTAACCTAGTGAAGATTCAGAAACTGCAAATGCTTACGAGCAAGTTTGACTCTATCTCTATGGCAGAGAATGAATCCTTCACTGACTATTACACACGATTGCAAGACATCGTGAACTCATGTGCTAACTTGGGAGAGAAGATTCCAGAATTTAAAGTTGTAAGAAAAATTCTAAGAACTCTTCCTGAACGATTTCGCCCGAAGGTCGCAGCCATTGAAACAATTAAACACCCGGACGAAATGCGTGTAGAAGAATTAGTAGGTGCTTTACAAACTTATGAAATGACTTTTCCTACTAACTATTCTTCTGGAAAGGCATCCTCTTCTAAGTCTTCAGGTTACGCATTGAAATCAACTAAAGAAGAAGACGCGGATTCATCCTCCTCGGACGACGACGAGAACCTTTCTATGGAGGACTTTGAGAAGCAGCTCGCTCTCTTGACAAGGAAGTTTCGCCGCAACTTTCGAAGGGGAAATTCAAGCAAAACTCCATCCTTCGGAAAGTCGAAGAAAGGCAAGGGTTCTTCAAGTTACAAGTCAAGAAAGCAAGAGAACTTCTCAAAGGATAAGAAAAGTTCTGAGGGACAAGTTCAGTGCTTCAAATGTCGAGGCTACGGCCACATTGCAACGGAGTGTCCCAACAAGAATCCGGCAAAGAAGAAAGCGATGCAAGTCGTTACTTGGGATGACAACTCCACGTCAAATGAGTCATCCTCAAGTGATGAAGAAGACAACGCGACAGCTTTCCACGCGTCCACTACATCTTCACCCTTCATGTGCTTAATGGCAAGTACATCCGACTCACTGTCCAACTCCACTGTTGAAAAGATTGCAACGGACGATGAATCAGATGATTCGGAAGGTGAAGATTTTGCTTTAGCCTACCATAAGCTTTTGAGGGATTCAAAGAAACTGGCTAAGCAAAACAAGGGGTTGAAAGAGAGATTGCAGGATCTTGAAGAAGAAGTAAAAAGGGTAACCTCTCTCTCAACCGATCTTGAAGTGGAAAGGGATAATCTGATTAAAACAAATGTTTCCCTTCAAGAGTCCAATGAGCAACTCGAGAAGAATTATATGGATATGGTGAACAAAGCGAATTACTTCTTGAAGCTCAACGGCGAGGCTCGACAGGAAAAATTGGAAATGACGGAGACCATACGCCAACTGAAGGATGACTTAAAGAGATTTTCTTCTGGAAGGAGTAAGTTGGACAGACTTCTTGGTCTTGGTCAAAGAAATAAGTTCGGCCTCGGATACACTCAAACTGGAGACATTCCAAGTTCGAGTGGTACAGTATTTGTGCCTCAGTCGGTATCTCCTCCTCCGACACCGGAATTCACGACAAGCAACGACAACAAACCTACTACATCCTCCTCGGAATCGACAAGAACCAAGGTATGTTTTCGTTGTGGCATTTCAGGGCACATAAGAAGAAATTGCAAGACGGAAGCCAAACGCACACCTCAAGCACCTCTTGCAATGACTACCAAAAAGGCTATTCCTCGAAAATCAACTGCAATTCATTGAAGGAAAAGAGCCTTGGTAGTACACCGCTCAAGACGACATCATCAAGGAGCAGCAATTCTTCAAGCAAGACGCTCTCACCTAGGAAATCAACTTCACGATCATTACCGACGCATTCCAAAAAGGTTTGGGTGCGCAAAGGTGAAATTTTCCCTTGTCTTGCTACCAATGTTTCCTTGCATGCATATGATAGTTCGTCTTGGTACCTGGATAGCGGGTGTTCCCGTCATATGACCGGCGATAAAAACTGTTTTCAAACATTTGAGAAAAACTCCGGAGGACTTGTTGTTTTCGGAGATGGTCGGTCTTCCAAAATTGTTGGAAAGGGAACGGTAGCTATTCCAGATGGCCCGGTTCTAGATAATGTGTTATTTGTTCATGGCCTTAAGACTAACCTCATAAGCATAAGTCAACTGTGTGATAGTGGTTATTCAGTTAATTTTTCATCTGATAAATGCACTGTAACTGACATGAACCATGCTTTCTTTTTAAAGGGGGTTAGATCAGAAAACAATTGTTATGTAGTTCCTTCTAAGATTTCTGAAAAATGTAACCTAGCATCTTTGAAAAATGAAACACTTTGGCATGAAAGGCTAGGTCACATAAACTTTAAGGAACTTGCTAGAATTTCAAATAAAGATGTGGTCAAGGGGGTTCCGAAACTTTCTTTTGAACAAAACCTTGTGTGTGGCGGTTGCCAAAAGGGAAAACAGTCTAGGACTGCACACAAGAACTTGAACCACATAGGTACAAAACGGCCTTTGGAACTTTTGCATATGGACTTAATGGGGCCAACTCGTCAACCATCTCTGGGAGGTAAATGGTATATTTTCTTGTTGGTTGATGATTTTTCTAGATATACTTGGGTAGCTTTCTTAAAAGAAAAAGCTGATACCTTTGATTCTTTTCTCGAAATCTGCAATCGTATTATGATAGAAAAGAATGAAAGGATTACTCGAGTTAGGAGTGATAGAGGTGGGGAATTCATAAATTCCAAATTCATTGATTTTTGCACTTCTAATGGCATTAAACATGAATTCTCCGCACCTTACACACCTCAACAAAATGGTGTAGTCGAGCGCAAAAACAGGGTCGTACAGGAAATGGCACGTGTTATGCTTCACAGCCGGAACTTACCTTTTTATTTTTGGGCTGAAGCGGTGAACACTGCTGTTTATGTTATCAATCGCGTGTATTTGCGCCCGGGGACTTTGAATACACCATATGAACTTTGGTTTTGTAGAAAACCTAACATCAAATATTTTCGTATCTTTGGGAGTCGGTGTTTTATTTTACGTGATCGCGAAAATCTTGGAAAATTTGACTCTCGAAGTGACGAAGGGATTTTCTTAGGTTATTCTACAAACAGCAGAGCATATCGAGTTTTTAACTTAGAATCTAAGACGATCGTAGAATCGATAAATGTTAAGGTAGATGAAGCTTTTCACTTTGAATCTGAAAAATCTACCCTCGATATCTCTCTTGATGATGATACACCTGCTAATGCATCTTCTTCTAACAATTCTTTCGATAATAATGTTGATGCATCTAACGGTTCTTCAAGCTTATCTGATGTGCAGGAATCATCTCGTGTACCTCCGCCTACTCCTCTACCTCAAACGTTACGCATCTCCAAGGATCACCCTGAATCGAACATCATTGGAGATCCACAAGAAGGAGTTAGAACACGGAGACAATTGGTTTGCGGATTTGCATGCTATGTATCTCAAATCGAACCAAGGAATGTTGATGAAGCTCTCCAAGATGATTACTGGATTAAAGCAATGCAGGAAGAGCTCCATCAATTCGAGCGAAACAAAGTCTGGGAATTGACGAAGCCTCCGAAGCAACACAATGTGATAGGTACCAAATGGATCTTCAAGAACAAGAAAAACGAAGAAGGTACTATCATCAGGAACAAAGCAAGGTTAGTTGCTCAAGGCTACTCTCAAGTAGAAGGTATAGACTTTGATGAAACTTTCGCCCCTGTAGCTAGACTCGAGTCCATTCGTATATTGTTTGCGATCGCTTGTCATTTTAAAATCAAATTATTTCAAATGGACGTTAAGAGCGCCTTTTTAAATGGATTTTTAAATGAGGAAGTTTATGTAGCTCAACCGAAAGGTTTTGTGGATCATAAACTACCTAACCATGTTTTTCGTCTGAAAAAGGCTCTTTACGGTCTGAAACAAGCACCGCGAGCATGGTACGAAAGGTTGACAAAGCACCTTTTGGAAAAGGGCTACACTCGAGGGGGAGCTGACAGGACTCTCTTTGTGAAGCATTATCAAAACAATTTCATAGTTGCTCAAATCTATGTCGATGACATTGTTTTTGGAGCAACAAGAGATAATGATGCTTCTAAATTCGCGGAGACCATGGAAAGCGAATTTGAGATGTCCATGATGGGCGAATTGAATTATTTTCTTGGATTACAAGTTAAACAAAACGATGAAGGAATTCACTTGTGTCAATCCAAGTATGCACTGGAGTTGGTCAAAAAGTTTGATCTTGAAAATTCTAAGGATTTTCCGACTCCAATGGGAACTAGCCATAAGGGACTTGGAAGTGAATCACAAAGTGAGAATGTAGACGAGAAACTGTATCGCAGTATGATTGGAAGTCTACTATATCTCACGGCTAGTCGCCCGGATATATCCTTCAGTGTTGGGATTTGTGCGAGATATCAATCAGCACCGAAGGAGGTTCACCTGAAAGCGGTGAAACGGATCATCCGGTATATCAAAGGTACAATCAATTTCGGAATTTGGTATCCTATGGGAACGACTTTGGATATTGTTGGATACTCAGATGCCGATTGGGCTGGATCGGTGGATGACCGGAAAAGCACGAGTGGTGCATGCTTCTATCTTGGCCACTGCCTTGTTGCATGGCACAGTAAAAAGCAGAACTGCATAGCACTCTCGACTGCCGAAGCGGAGTACATTTCTGCAGGAAGTTGTTCAACCCAATTGATTTGGATGAAAAGCGTGTTGAGCGATTTCCGGATTTCAACATCTTCGGTAACCATTTTATGTGACAACACTAGTGCTATTAACATTTCTAAAAACCCTGTGTTGCACTCTAGAACAAAACATATTGAACTTAGATATCATTTTCTTAGAGAGCTAGTTGAATCAAACATTCTTCAACTGTCATATATTTCAACTGAGGATCAATTAGCTGATATCTTAACAAAACCTTTGGATCAAAAACGTTTTATTCACTTGCGTAAAGCAATTGGCATGCTTTCCTTGAAATAAACTCTTTTGAAACCTTTGCTTAGGTTAGGTTTTGTTTTTGTTTTGTTTTGTTTTGTTCTTTATCTATGTTTTGTACATAGGACATTAATTGAGCATAAATCATAATTGACTTTAATTGCATCCTTTTATGCATTTAGAAATTTATTATGCTTTTGATGTCATAATATTTCAATGTTGCAATGATCATTTACGTTAATTAAACCATCTTTTAAGTGATCAAAGTCAATTTCTCTCTCAATGATCTCTTGGTATAGTCATTATCATATTTGATTGCTTAGTCGAGTATGAATTCGAGATCAATGGTTTGGTTGAATACCTTATATATTAAATAATTGATAGCCAATTGAGGGGGAGTCAATGAAATGTAAAATGCTCAAAAGATGTGGAAAGAGTTACATCCCAATGAGGAGTGTGAAAACTACCACCACATGGAGAAAATGAAAGAAAAAAAGATACTCCATGAATGAAAAGCAAATTTTTGTTTGAAAATTGTTGATGAAATCATATTGAAATACTTGACTCAGTCGTATTTCATGGTTGGTATAAGGTGGGATTTTTGATAAAAGATGCTCAAAGAGCCACTCCTTCAACAGATTGTCTAGATATATTATCTAACTTATCTGGGATTTCAAACATCTATTGATCTTGGTATTTCATTTTCTTTACCAAAATTGATGATTTGATAAAGGCATTACACATAAGATCAGGATAGATGTAATTGAAGTTGTTCAACTTTAAGTGTTTTAACTTTCGTAAATTTTCGTTTCATTTTTGGATATTTTTGATAGATTTTGCATAATCTATTTCTTGTTGTATGAAACGATGTCTTTTGTTTAAAGTTGACATGGTAAAGTGCTTACATACTTTTTCTGGATTTTATTGAATTTTTCTAAATTTTTCTGAAGAAAAAGTTGTAGCCGATCCGGATCGGGGCAAGTGATCCGGATCCCGAACGCAGGATTTCTCCTGCGGGTAGCCGATCCGGATCACATTCTCGATCCGATCCGGATCACGGCTAGGGTTTTTATAAAACAAAGAGATTTGATTTCTTTTACCCTAATCTTTTGTTTTCAAGCCTCTAGAGTTTCTCTCTCTAGATTTCTTGCTTCTTGGAGCTTCAAAACTCAAAGTTCTTCGGATTCAAGTAAGTTTTATTGATCAAAACTCGGTTTTTCACAGTTTTTCATCAAACGTGAGTTGAAAAATTGGAACTTTTTCGTTTGTGAATGGTTTTTGATCAAATTTCTTTTGAAATAAGAACTCTGGGTCAATTAGTTTTGCTTTTATGCTGGGTTTTCTCAAGATAAACGAGTTTTTAGGCTTCGATTTCTAAAAATTCTGGTTTAGGGCATAAAAGAGGAATTTTTGAAAATCATGGAATTGATCTATTTTTAAAATTCTTTTTGGAAAACTAATTTGATTCTTGGCTTCTCTACATGATTATGATTGTCTAGGTACAATGTTTTCAAATTTTTCAAAATTGACGATTTTTCATATGTTCTTGAGTTGGTTTTCACAGGACACTTTCTCAAACTCAAAGCACTAGATCAATGGCATTCTCCTGGTTAATCCTGTTACTGGTCACAATGGTGCCCGGAAGTTCATCTGTTAAAGAAGAACCAGACGTCTCAACTCGAGACAAACCGAACGAAGCTAATGAGGACAGCTCGATTACAATGAGGAAGAATGGGACGAATTCTTCAAGGATGTTCAACGAAAAATTGATGAGGAGGACAGGGAATTCACCAAAGGAAAGAGACTAATGAAATCTGCCTCCACGACCAGACAATATACAAGAAGAAGAAATGTCCAAAGAAGTACGAGTCAGCATAGTGGGCCTCTCACCAGAGCACGCTCACTTTCTGGAATTCTGCAAACTGAATCTCCATGGACTGCAGGACCAGATGCACCATCTGCATCTACACAGCGTCCATCGCATTCAAAGGCACGGACAACTGAGACAGAGATTTTGGAATCGATTTGTCAGGAACAACAACGACTCTCTGCTACACAAGAGAGAATATCGAAAGAGCTTCAGCAGATCTCTCTGAACACAAGAAGATCAAGAAAAAGTACTCAAATTTTAAGAATTTGCTTAAAGGGATTTTGAGCAAGCTGAGCTGTACTAGTTCAGATTCTTCAGACTGAGCAGCACCTTCTGTTCATTTTGTCTACTTGGTTCTTAGTTTTCAGGACGTTGTTTTTCTCTTTACTTTTAGTTCTCAGTTTGTGCATACTATTAGAACTTTACGTTTTTTTACTCTCCTTATATATTGTAGCTCTTGCTACGTTTTGGCTTTGTTTTGTGACAAAAAGGGGGAGAGAGTTAGAGAGAACTCTGAACAATGAAACAATGATATTGTGAATATCAAGGTAAGTATGACTTCAACTCAACTTTGGTTTTTTTTTGTGATTTGTGACATGCTCTATACTAACTATTCGACTAACTATTTGGGCATGTAATATGACTAACAAGTTGATGTTGGACTAACATACTTTCACTTTTGGTTTTTGACTGCTTAGAAGATATGTTGGTATTAACTATGATTCTCTTACATATCTGAATTTTTCAAATGTCATGATGAGAATAAACTCTATCTCTGTAGTTGGTTTTGTATGTTTCAATTCTTGAGGTATCTAACGATTTTGTTTGTCAAGAATGCTTTCTGTGTGCAGAGATTACAGATGTCTAAGTCTAGAGTCTGTTTTAGGAGTTTATCTCATGTTTTTAATTTCTGGAACTCTTTTGTAAATTTTTGTTGTATGGTGATAGCAACAAAAATATCTTTTTGAATTTTCTTTTGTGGATTTGTGTTTTGTCACGAAACCGCCAAAGGGGGAGATTGTTACGGAATTTGAGTTGGCGTATTTCGTGAATGTATTAAGTCTTGAAGATTGAAGATGAAGAAACTTTGGATCGTATACCTCAATCTCAAGAAAGAAGAATTCAAAAGGATCAGGTACGTTTAACTAAAGAATTTTGATGATCCGAATACTTCTTATAGTGTAGAAACACCTGGAAGAGGTTTTAATTGCTTAAACATCAAAAACTGGACATGGGACATGTTCAGGATCCGGATCGGGCTTGCAATCCGGATCCCGAAGGGTGTTCGTTCATACACTGGTTCAATCCGGATCGCAGCATTCCATGATCCGGATCCCGAACACAGTTTTACCTGTTTGCTTGAACGATCCGGATCAGGAATTGCAATCCGGATCCCGAACATTGTGTTTTGGTAAAACTGTATGAACGATCCGGATCGGGGACTACGATCCGGATCCCGAACAGGAATTTTCTGGAAACCGTCTTTTGTGCTTCTGCAATCCGGATCGCCAAATCCAATCCGGATCGCCGTCGGTAAAACTTTCCAGAAAAGGCTGTTTTTGATCCGTATATTCTTCCAATGGTTTCTAACCTATAAATAGCCCTATATTCATTTCTAGGGCATCCAAATAGAGCCGTCATTTTCAAATATCATTTTATACGGAAAAATCCACATATATAGAGAAGAACGGAAATCAATAGATCTATTCTATGGTTCTTCATCTATATTGATTGATTTGATTCTAGGTTTTCCATACTCACATTTTGAGTAGAATCAAATCAATGAATACTTAGATGGTATTTCCGATCTATCTTTAATCTAAGTATTCGGCGGATCATCACCACCCAAACAAACAACGATTTACCCCAAAATCGGCGCGTGGACTCGCGTGGCCTTGTGGATTCAAGGTGCAACCGCTCTCGTGGATTCGGAGCGAGGTACGTTCGTGGATTCGAAGCGTGCCATTGGGTGAAGACCGTGGATTCGGTTGGACGTCGTGGACTCTACGTTGGACGCTGTGGATTCAGCGTTGGGCGCGGATCGTGGATTCGAGAAGCGTCGTGGAGCGAGCGGGAAGATCTACTAGGAGCGTATGAAAAAGGTTGAGTCGTCTGTGAGTACGGTATATCACCTTGTACGTGTGTTAATTCTAGTGGATTTCGCCGTGTTATCGGTCCCGTGGTTTTTTACTCCGGTTTGGAGTTTTTCCACGTAAAAATCTTGCGTGTTCTTTTATTTTTCCGCATTGGGTTTATTTGCGCAATAATTTTTTGAGTGTTTATTGTTTACACCTATTCACCCCCCTCTAGGTGTTTTTTCCCCTATTTAGATCCTTATTAACCTAAACCCAACATGCGGGAGTCCGGATCATCACAGCCCGGGTTCTGGTTTACACCCGGGGCGTGACAGATTAAGTTGGTATCAGAGCTTAGGGATAGGTCAGTTGGGACTTAGGAAACCCTAGGCTTTTGGTTAACCCTAGGATGATAGGGCGTGAGGGACGTGACATTTTGCGAAAGTCGGTGATTGGGTTTTGACTCTTCCAGTGAGTGAAGAGGGATCGACATACCCTATTTCTGTGGGACAGTTATGTTGGCTGCAGACAACATAAAGTTACAAAAATAGAGGGATGTCCTTGACTTTCGCTAGATTGGGTCGTGTATGGTTGTGTGGCTGACTTGTGGTTTCTTGTGGCAGATGCCTCCCCGACGTCGGATTCCTATCCGGGGTGCTCCTACACCCCCTGTTGAGCAAGGACAGGCTGGATCTTCTAAGATTGCTGAGTTGAGGGCCTTGGTAGCCCAATTGGCGGAGAGCAACCGCCGGCTGGAGCAGCGGATTGAGCAGCTACTGGCATTGAGGGAGGTGCCGCCTCCGGCAGTTTTGGAGACCCCGGCACCACCTGTGGAACCACTTGTGCCGACGGCGCCATCATCGAGTAGCGGGGCTCGGGGAGTGGCCCAGCCTTTGACCCCGGCCGAGGAGCAGGACATCGCTGACAAACTGGTTAAGTTTTGTCAGCACGGACCGCCTAGATTTTCGGGGCGAGATATGCAGCCGTGGGAGGTTGGGACATGGTTATCAGCAATGGAGAAGATTTTCAGGGATTTCTTCATCGACCCGAGTTACAGAGTTCATATGGCGGTACATTGCCTAGATGGAGATGCAGATACTTGGTGGCATCAGGTGGAGCCACGGGAGTTTCAGATTTCTCGACAGTTACCCTGGTGCGAGTTTCGGCGCATGATTTTGGATACCTATTTTTCGACCAGCGTGAAGAGGAAGCTGGAGGATGATTTGAAGAACCTTCAGCAGGGCGACCGGTCGGTTCAGGATTACCACCAGGAGTTTATGCAGTTGTTTAACTGTGTGCCCTATGTCGCCCGTGATGGGCCACATCAGGTCGAGTTATTCGAGGCAGGCCTCCGCAGTGAGATTTATACCCTAGTGCATGCACAGCGACTCCAGACTCTTGAGGAGGCCTTCAACCTTGCCCAATGGGTGGAGAGAGGTGACACAGTGGTGGCAAGGCAAGGCGGGATGGTTACTCAAAGTTTCGTTAGGAAACGATCAGTACCCGAGGGTGAGGAACAGGCTAGTTCATGGAGACCACCGCAGTCTCTGTTATCTAGCCATGGGCGTGCGGAGCAGCGAGAGCCTAGTGGACCCCAGAGGCCATCGCAGCAGCAGCCGGAGTCTCAGCATCAGGCACAAAGACAGCATCAGTCGGGACAGCCACGGCTTCGCGACAGAGACAGATGTATTTTCTGCGGGGGACCCCATTTGTCGCACACCTGTGATCAGAGGTGGGGTCGTTGTTATAAGTGTGGACAGCCAGGCCACATTCGAGCTTCGTGCCCCTTTTCGACTTCAGCGGCACCTTCATCAGCATCGGCTCCTTTTCCGCCTCAGCAGCAGTTGTCAGCTCAGCGGCTTTATGCTCCAGCGGGCGGCCCACCATCTTTTTACCCTGCGGATCATCGGTCGCCGGCTCAGAGCGGTTGGGTCTACGCCGCTCAGGTGGAGGACTTTGCAGCAACCGACCTTGTGGTGGCAGGTATTATTTTATTTTATTTACCGGCATTGGTTTTGCATTGTATTGCACTTGAGCATCCTAGTCCTTTGTTGGGTGTGCATGTACTTCTTTGCATGGGTTAGGGGTAGGACGGTTACCTAGTGTTCGGGAGGTTCTTATTCCTGATCTTTGGCACGTAGGGGTGTGTGGTTGGTCCTGCCCGGTGCAGTTGAGTCCTCGATAGTACCGGTAGACCTGATGGTCTTAACCTAGTGGCGGGACTTGGTTTGGTACTTAGGACGAGTTGGGCTGGCTCGGTTATCTCCTTTTCGCGGCGGTTGATTATGCCGCGAGGACGGTTTTCGTGGGGAGCCAGGCCCGGAGGTGTTGGTGTTCCTGGGTTGCTTGAGAGTTATCTTCGCCTCTATGGTTTTGACTTTGTGCGTGAGGCGGATGTTTCGCAGTGGATGAGTAGCCTTGTTGGCTGGTGTGGTTGAGGGACCTTCAGCGGCGCGCGGGCGCCGGTGCTATTCGAGTTGTGGAAGGTTTGTTCACTTCGGCTTTGTGTGGACCCCGGGAATTTGATGAAGTGACCATCTGGTGCTGGCACCCTTTTGTCGGGCATGGAGGATTTGTTTTACCAGCTGCAAGGGTACTGGACCTTCTCGAAGATTGATTTGTATTACGGTTTTCTCGACTGCTTATGGCTGAGTGTCGATGTCGGAGGGTTACGAAAGTGCTTCTACATTCCGACGGTTTTTGGATTAGAGATCAGAGGCTACGGGATCCGTTGGGGGACTTATATTGGATACCTCGGGAGCACAGAGGTACTGGGATCGAGCTTGTGTGCCGATGGACTTGTGGTTGGATTATCTGAGACCCTGGGAGGAGCAGATGCTTGTACCGATGCGGACTACTTGGTAGCTCGAGCGGTTAGCCCAGCTGTACTTGGTTGAGGTGGTGCGGATTCCTGGAGTGCCCACCTTTATTTTGTTCCAGTTAGAGACCCGAGGATTGTATCGCGTCCCTGGGGGAGGTATTAGACAGCCTTGGGAGCTTGAGTGGCGGATGATCGGATATTTACCCCCTCTATTTGGTTGAGATTCCGTGTTGAGGAACGACTTTAGTTTCGAGGACGAAACTTTCTTTTAGTGGGGGAGGATGTGATGACCTGGATCTCTGCAGAGTTGTGGTAGGGTCAGTGGTGACTTCGGGGGAGCCTGTACTGTGTTTCGGGAAGTGTTTGTGCATGATTGGATACAAGTGTTGGACCTCGAGCCTTATTGGATCACGTAGGTGATCGGTTGACCCGTCGGATGTTTAGAGGTGGTTTCGCGCGAGATGGATATTAAAATTGGGCTCAGCGCAAAATTTGGGCTAAGAATACCTTTCCGGGTGCATTCGGCAATTTATAGAGTTGGAATTTGGCGAAACGGACATCAAATTCGGATTCAGCGCGCGAAAACGGTCAAAATGGACTACCTACTTGATATTTTTGTGCACGGTTACTGTTCACCGCCGGAACAGTGTTTCCGGCGATCGCCGGCGGCGGCCGGCGGCGGCGGGAAGCGGCGGAAGGCGGCGGCGCAGGCTCGGGCAGGCGGCGTGCGGCAGCGTGCAGGCGCACAGGGGCGCGGGCAGGCGCCCGGGGGCGCGGGCAGGTGCGCGGTCCACGCGGCCGTCGTGCACCGGAGGGAGGACACGTGGCAGGTTTGGACTGGTCGGTGTTGTGGTCTGGGTTCACGGAGCAGGCTGGTGGTGTACGGTGGACTGAGGTGGACACGTGGCGGCTTCCCATTGGACGGCTCACGGGCGCGCGGTCCACGCAGCGCGCGGGGCAGGTACCAGGGCAGGTGCCGTACCGCAGCGGGGCAGGCGGGGCAGTTGGGTGCGCCACGTGGCGCCCGCTGATTCGCGGGCGCCACCCACCGCGTTGACCGCAGTTGGGGACACGTGGCGCTTCCCGCGGGTGCTTGCACGGCCGTCCCGTGTTCGGCGGACACGTGTCAAGCCCCGAGGCGGGTCGGACGGGGCGCGCGGGTCGGTTGGGATCCCGTGTGCGCGCGGGATTGGGCCGGGCCGCACTGTGCGCGCCCGAAACCGGGCGGGCCGGGCCGCACTGTGCGTGCTCGAATTTTTCCGGGCGCCCGAAATCGGGACAAATCCGGAATTCTTTGAATTGTTTTCTGCTGCCTATAAATAGCAGCCCGAGCCCTCTTCTTTGGCTCTTTTCTCTCTCCCCACGCACCCTTTGCCCGAGCACCCTTAAGAACAAGTTTTCCTCTCTAAGTTCTTGATCTTCCTGCCAAGTTTTAGGATTTTTGGAGGCTCGAATCCCGAGGTTCTCTATTTTACGGCGCGGCGCGACGTTGTGGTTCCTGTGTTCTTCTTCGGCGCAGCAGCAGTGTTTTAGCTCCCCTGGGCTAACCCGAGATCCTTTTTCTGTGATTCTTGCGCCGACAGACTCCTAAGAGGTAGGGCTTCATCTCTTATTTTTGCGCTTTCCCATTTCAAGGTTTTGGCACGGATCCCAAGGCAGCACAGTGACCCCTTTTTCTGTGTGGATTTCTATGACAGTAGCAAAGTGTTTTGGCCGTATCTTCG
>JAQOTM010001885.1:0-24279 GCA_029168755.2 Tillandsia fasciculata
CCCTTATTTTTATTCCTTCGCGACCACTAGCGGCCGTTTCACTGTCTAAAAATTTAATATAGGGGTATGAGTAATGAACCTAGCTAATTTCGACGCTCTGAGCGCGTTGGCACTGTCGGATTTCACGTCTGACGCTCCGAGTGCATCGGGATGCGTGCAGCACACCGCGAAACGTCGAACTTTATGGCCCGAGATTTCATATGATCACCAAATTAGACAAACGAGTAGCCCATTTTGAAGGTCTCGACGAGACCGAACGTCGTGGCGAAGTCCGTTTCGCGAAATGACGCTCGGTTTGCCTCGAAATGCGTGAAAAGCACCTAAAAATGGATCATTTTGCAAGAAATGTTAATATTTTATGTGTTAAAATGTTAGGGGCTTAATTCCTTAGGGTGTTGGATGCAAATTGTGTCTCCTGCGAAAACCCCAGAGTTGGGAATTGAGTGTGAACCCGGTTTGAGGAAACCTTGCAAAAGAATCTTTGCATTTAGTGTAAGTGTCCCTTGGCCTCCTTGTGGGCATTCACGAGGAGTCAAGAAGGAACCCTAGGCATCATCTGGGTCCTCTGCATCTCTTAGACCTCGCCCGAAGTGCTGGGTAGCCAAGGAGACACCACCACCTTGAGATAATCCGAGAAAGAGAGAGAGGAGGAAAGCTTGGAACCAACTTCAGCCCAGTTGGATTTGGAAGTTCCTGTGGAGTTCCTCAGTGCCATAGAACCCTGCTGGAGTTGCCCGGGGCCGCGCGTGCAAGGGGGGGGATCGAGTCCGGCTACTTCCTTTCTTCCCCGAGCTCGGCCAAGGTAAGGCTCCCAATCTATGGAGTGTTTTCACCCTAGACCCCTAGAAGTAGGTTATATATGTCCTAAGAGTGCCCCCTGCAAAGCCCGAGCCTCCCATGCACGCTGCATGGCCGGCGGGGGCAAGGTTGGCCGGAACCTTAGTGCTAGCTCCGCCTCTTAAGAACTCGGTAACCACTTGACATAAACGCACCAAAATTGGTGTGCCAGGACTGTAGAATATGTAGGTTAATTCTGCAAAGTTTGGGTGGATTTGGGTTAGTAACTTGGGAGAAAATTGATGCCCTAAATTTGTAAAATAATGCTCCTCGGCCGAGCTCGTTGCTCCGGCGCCGGCGACGCTTCCTACCGCCAACCACCTACCCAGAACTCTTATTGGGACCGAGGGGAGTCCATCCATGCCATTGCATGCGACCCATGCAGCCCAAATGGGAACCGGCCATGAATGGCCCGAGCATGAAGCCGTTAATGGCGGCCGGCAATCCGGCGACCTCCGACGTCGGGGACAAGGCCAAACCTTCCTAAAAGCTTACTAGAAAGCTTGTGGTGCTGTTCCTTGCACCTAAAAATCAACCATTTCAAAGTTGCCATTGTTGAAGAAGAAGCTCAAACCGAGCTTGCCCCGACCGCGCCGCTGTCGTGCCCTGTCGCCGGGCACGGGTACAGGTAAGCTTGCCTTGAGTTTTTAGGAAGGTTTGTGCAAATGGTTGGGTCCCAGGTGTTCTATTTAGTTGGTCACGAAAATCGACGCTTCTAGCATCATCTTCTTCCTCTCAAACCGTGGCCAACTTTGCTTTTGGGTTGTTCCAAGATGGGGGGAAGCGCTTAGAAACCTTAGTTGAACATTTTGCTCAAGAAACTTGGTTCCATGTGCTGTGGTTGCAGAGAACCAAGCTTGAACTTAGCTTATGTTAGTTGCGATGTATTGTGCACCCCATGTGTTTGATTAAATGCCCCAATGAACTTCCAAACTGAATTTAAGAAAACTTTAAATATGAAAGTTTCTTAGACACATTCCCTGAGCTCTGTGCTCACTTCAGATCAAAGTGATTCTGTGTGGAATGAAAGTTGGAGCAAGATGAACTTGTATGTTTGCAAGATGAGGGATCTTCTTGATCCAGCAGATCTGGGCTGCAACTAGGGTGAGCCCTGTGATCCTTGCAATATTTAAAGACCTTTTCATATACAAAGTTTGCTGGTTTGAAGTTTAAATTAAAAGATGTAGTTGAATCAACCTTTTAGTGAAATGTTTAAATAAAACATGGTTCCGGGCTGGTTGCGAAGCTGCGATAGTGTGTCCTAGGCTAATTTGGGGTCACTGAACGCGATGCTCGTGTTAGAAACACTGTTTAAAGTCCCGGAGAAACAAAAATTCTTTTTGGCTATGTTAGAGAGAAATGTTATGGGCCAAAGCTTTCCTCGGGACTCGTGCTGCTCCCAAATGGTGAGCACGAGCTTTGTCATGTCATAACGGACACGCTGAAACTTACGGCGCTGTCATCAGACTTCTGGTTTGAAAGAACGAGCGGAAACAGCGCTCAAAAAGGCCTTAAAATGTGAATTCTAGAAAAGGTTAAGTTAAAAGGGGTCAATTAAATTCTGAACAATATATATATCTGATTCAGGTGTTCCAGTAGATCTTCAAGTTAGTTGCAGATCCGGGCTTTTCGCCTGCATTTTGACAGGTGGGTTATCTTCGGTCCGGGCTTTATCATTTCGGCCCTCTGTGTACGGTATTGGTTGGACCCCTGTTTTGTTAACCTAGATTATATTTGAGCCTGTCTACCTTTGATTGAGTTATATTACTATTTGTTGCTTTGCCTGATTGGTCATTACCTGATTTGCACTTCATTGCTTGATGATCAGTATCTATATCCTGATTCATGATCTAGTTGATGTTGATTGTATTCCTGCCTATGAATTGAGATTCAGTTGATTCTGATATTGCATCCTTGATTGGATTAGTTGATGATTATTCCGACATATGAGTTGTTGTTTTCCTGTTGATCAAATATACACTGCTGAACACATAATTTTAGTCAACTAATGTTTTACTAAACGTCGTAGGGTCGCCTGAGTCTGTTCTTGTTTGATAGGACAAAGGCATTGCTCTGCGAGGTTTGGACCTAAAACCTACCGAGCTTCGTAGGGTCGCCTGAGTCTGTTCTTGTTTGATAGGACGAGGGCAACGCTCTTCGAGGTTTGGACTTTTCAAAATAATTTTCTCAAAAATATGTGTTCAGTTTTGTATGTTTGGTTGGTCTGCCTGATTGAGTTAAGATTTGCTGTGATCTTATGTTGAGTTGAGATTTGCCTTTGACCTTGCATATGAGTTGAGATACAGTTGATTATCTGCTGATTATTCCTGCATGAGAGTTGAGATTCAGTTGATTTTGCTATTGCATCCCAGTGGGGATTTCCCGGCTTGTTGCCGATTACCCGGTCAGTGGACCGTGAGCTTGAGCATTCGCATTGATCGCCCGCACCGCTGTCTTCACGAACATATCCGGGGTCGCTCCCCGTGCGCTTTGTTCTTTACCGGTAAAGTGGTCTGTTGAAAGACCCGTGACTCCCAAGGGGAGAATGTCAGCCAGGTTGGTGCTAGTTTGGGCAGGTTTCCCTGAGGTCTTGTTGACCAATATGGTGGCTTTTGATTGGGTACTTGTTTGTTCTTTCATTGATGCATGATTTGCCTGTTTAATCTGCTTTACATCATACTCTTATAATTACCCATTGCTTGTTCCTTTCTGATCATAATCTATATCAGCATGCTTCTGTTTGATGCCAGGTTTGGCAAGTTTTCCCTGAGGTCCTAGTGACCAATATGGTGGCTTGTGATTGGGCTTTGTTTCAGTTTTCATCTATTGATGCATTAGTAGATGATTGTTGTGTTTACTTCATCATATTCCATTTGATACATGTTGAGACTTGATATGATGCCTTGATTATAGTTCCATGATTTAGAGTTGTTTATCCTAATTGTGATCATATACCTGTTGATCTCCATGTTGAATATTGGTAACCTCCATGATTATATATTTGTTGATCTTCATGTTGCCTAACTGTTATCTTAACTGTGATCATTGCTTATCCCAACTGTGATTATATATATCTGCTGTCTAACCCCTGATTATTACTATCCTCTAGTATTGTATACCAGTAGGTACGATCTGCTATTTCTCGGCTCGTCGTGCCCACTGGGATACACTCCGGTGTGTCTCACACCCTCGGGTGACTGTTTTTCAGGTCGAGCGGGTGTTGAGATGTCGGGACGAGTTGGCAAGGTATCGAGATAGATGTTTGACCCTGGACAGCCGTGTACTTAGTTAAATGTTTAAGTTGTAAGATTATGTAATATTTGATGATAAGAAAAGAGTGGTAATATTTGTAAAGATATTGTAAAAGTATATTTGTTTAGAATTGTACGTAGTTATTACTCTGATGTTGTTGCCAAGCTAGCCGTGCATATATAGGAAAGGCTCAATCCCAAAGGGGATTGAGACTCTTCTATATATGTGGCGGTCTGTCATTGCCCTGGCTGTTTTTGCAACTCTGATTTAGAAAAAAAAAAAAAAATTTACACTGGTTTTCGAACTCGGGGCGTGACAGATTAGATGGTATCAGAGCAATAGGAATAAGAAGTTTAGGTTTGGCTAGGAACGAACCCTAGGATGACTTGTGTCACGTGAGAGCGCTGGGTTTCGGTATAGTAAGTTTTGGAACTTAGATGTGTTTCGTGTTCACGTTTCGGGATTGTTGTTAGTGCAGGATTAGCCGCGGTCATGGTTTCGACCGTGGGCTTGATGTTTCAGTGGAGCCAGGGAGCTCAGATCAGTTGCAGTGTATGCGGTAAAATGATCGACCACGATTCTTGTAGTAAATATTGGAATATGATACCAGTTCCTCGTGAATAGTCAGAGTGTTATTCCTGACCCCGTGATGGTAGTGACCTTTGGTAAAGGTCATGTTATTGGCATAGAGACTGTGAAGGAAGGTATGTGATGTACCTTCAGATGAGAGTTGTGTCCCCAACTAGTTGTTGGTGACAGATCTATGGTATTTCACTTTTCTTTTGGTAAGCACGTTGGGCGGCCGACAACGTACTTTCGAAAGAATTGAGAAATACTCTGCCCTGTAATGGGGAATAATCAGATTGGGTCTAAATGAGTAGCCTGAGAGTTGTTGATACCTTGTGACTGATTGTCACTATTGCAACTCTGTTAAAAGGCTTAATAGTGGTTTAGTTAAGTTTCGGGGACGAAACTTCTTATAAGTGGTGGGTGATGTAGTAACCGTAATTTTTAAAATCCAAAACCTATGTTTAAATAATTTTCTGGATTATTTAAATGGCAAAAATGGGTAATTAAGTAGTGCACTAGTGGCCCAGAAATATCGACTTTTGATCGGGGTCTGATATGGAAAATCCGAGATCACCATTGCGATCGTCTCGTCGAAACATAGAAGTTTCATATTCATATGTTTTCGATCCGACGGTCGGATCTTCCAGAAATCAACGATGAAAAGTGGGCCCCACAACTTAAGTTGTGAATAGTAACCCTTATTTTTATTCCTTCGCGACCACTAGCGGCCGTTTCACTGTCTAAAAATTTAATATAGGGGTATGAGTAATGAACCCTAGCTAATTTCGACGCTCTGAGCGCGTTGGCACTGTCGGATTTCGCGTCTGACGCTCCGAGTGCATCGGGATGCGTGCAGCACACCGCGAAACGTCGAACTTTATGGCCCGAGATTTCATATGATCACCAAATTAGACAAACGAGTAGCCCATTTTGAAGGTCTCGACGAGCCGAACGTCGTGGCGAAGTCCGTTTCGCGAAATGACGCTCGGTTTGCCTCGAAATGCGTGAAAAGCACCTAAAAATGGATCATTTTGCAAGAAATGTTAATATTTTATGTGTTAAAATGTTAGGGGCTTAATTCCTTAGGGTGTTGGATGCAAATTGTGTCTCCTGCGAAAACCCCAGAGTTGGGAATTGAGTGTGAACCCGGTTTGAGGAAACCTTGCAAAAGAATCTTTGCATTTAGTGTAAGTGTCCCTTGGCCTCCTTGTGGGCATTCACGAGGAGTCAAGAAGGAACCCTAGGCATCATCTGGGTCCTCTGCATCTCTTAGACCTCGCCCGAAGTGCTGGGTAGCCAAGGAGACACCACCACCTTGAGATAATCCGAGAAAGAGATCAGAGAGGAGGAAAGCTTGGAACCAACTTCAGCCCAGTTGGATTTGGAAGTTCCTGTGGAGTTCCTCAGTGCCATAGAACCCTGCTGGAGTTGCCCGGGGCCGCGCGTGCAAGGGGGGGGATCGAGTCCGGCTACTTCCTTTCTTCCCCGAGCTCGGCCAAGGTAAGGCTCCCAATCTATGGAGTGTTTTCACCCTAGACCCCTAGAAGTAGGTTATATATGTCCTAAGAGTGCCCCCTGCAAAGCCCGAGCCTCCCATGCACGCTGCATGGCCGGCGGGGGCAAGGTTGGCCGGAACCTTAGTGCTAGCTCCGCCTCTTAAGAACTCGGTAACCACTTGACATAAACGCACCAAAATTGGTGTGCCAGGACTGTAGAATATGTAGGTTAATTCTGCAAAGTTTGGGTGGATTTGGGTTAGTAACTTGGGAGAAAATTGATGCCCTAAATTTGTAAAATAATGCTCCTCGGCCGAGCTCGTTGCTCCGGCGCCGGCGACGCTTCCTACCGCCAACCACCTACCCAGAACTCTTATTGGGACCGAGGGGAGTCCATCCATGCCATTGCATGCGACCCATGCAGCCCAAATGGGAACCGGCCATGAATGGCCCGAGCATGAAGCCGTTAATGGCGGCCGGCAATCCGGCGACCTCCGACGTCGGGGACAAGGCCAAACCTTCCTAAAAGCTTACTAGAAAGCTTGTGGTGCTGTTCCTTGCACCTAAAAATCAACCATTTCAAAGTTGCCATTGTTGAAGAAGAAGCTCAAACCGAGCTTGCCCCGACCGCGCCGCTGTCGTGCCCTGTCGCCGGGCACGGGTACAGGTAAGCTTGCCTTGAGTTTTTAGGAAGGTTTGTGCAAATGGTTGGGTCCCAGGTGTTCTATTTAGTTGGTCACGAAAATCGACGCTTCTAGCATCATCTTCTTCCTCTCAAACCGTGGCCAACTTTGCTTTTGGGTTGTTCCAAGATGGGGGGAAGCGCTTAGAAACCTTAGTTGAACATTTTGCTCAAGAAACTTGGTTCCATGTGCTGTGGTTGCAGAGAACCAAGCTTGAACTTAGCTTATGTTAGTTGCGATGTATTGTGCACCCCATGTGTTTGATTAAATGCCCCAATGAACTTCCAAACTGAATTTAAGAAAACTTTAAATATGAAAGTTTCTTAGACACATTCCCTGAGCTCTGTGCTCACTTCAGATCAAAGTGATTCTGTGTGGAATGAAAGTTGGAGCAAGATGAACTTGTATGTTTGCAAGATGAGGGATCTTCTTGATCCAGCAGATCTGGGCTGCAACTAGGGTGAGCCCTGTGATCCTTGCAATATTTAAAGACCTTTTCATATACAAAGTTTGCTGGTTTGAAGTTTAAATTAAAAGATGTAGTTGAATCAACCTTTTAGTGAAATGTTTAAATAAAACATGGTTCCGGGCTGGTTGCGAAGCTGCGATAGTGTGTCCTAGGCTAATTTGGGGTCACTGAACGCGATGCTCGTGTTAGAAACACTGTTTAAAGTCCCGGAGAAACAAAAATTCTTTTTGGCTATGTTAGAGAGAAATGTTATGGGCCAAAGCTTTCCTCGGGACTCGTGCTGCTCCCAAATGGTGAGCACGAGCTTTGTCATGTCATAACGGACACGCTGAAACTTACGGCGCTGTCATCAGACTTCTGGTTTGAAAGAACGAGCGGAAACAGCGCTCAAAAAGGCCTTAAAATGTGAATTCTAGAAAAGGTTAAGTTAAAAGGGGTCAATTAAATTCTGAACAATATATATATCTGATTCAGGTGTTCCAGTAGATCTTCAAGTTAGTTGCAGATCCGGGCTTTTCGCCTGCATTTTGACAGGTGGGTTATCTTCGGTCCGGGCTTTATCATTTCGGCCCTCTGTGTACGGTATTGGTTGGACCCCTGTTTTTGTTAACCTAGATTATATTTGAGCCTGTCTACCTTTGATTGAGTTATATTACTATTTGTTGCTTTGCCTGATTGGTCATTACCTGATTTGCACTTCATTGCTTGATGATCAGTATCTATATCCTGATTCATGATCTAGTTGATGTTGATTGTATTCCTGCCTATGAATTGAGATTCAGTTGATTCTGATATTGCATCCTTGATTGGATTAGTTGATGATTATTCCGACATATGAGTTGTTGTTTTCCTGTTGATCAAATATACACTGCTGAACACATAATTTTAGTCAACTAATGTTTTACTAAACGTCGTAGGGTCGCCTGAGTCTGTTCTTGTTTGATAGGACAAAGGCATTGCTCTGCGAGGTTTGGACCTAAAACCTACCGAGCTTCGTAGGGTCGCCTGAGTCTGTTCTTGTTTGATAGGACGAGGGCAACGCTCTTCGAGGTTTGGACTTTTCAAAATAATTTTCTCAAAAATATGTGTTCAGTTTTGTATGTTTGGTTGGTCTGCCTGATTGAGTTAAGATTTGCTGTGATCTTATGTTGAGTTGAGATTTGCCTTTGACCTTGCATATGAGTTGAGATACAGTTGATTATCTGCTGATTATTCCTGCATGAGAGTTGAGATTCAGTTGATTTTGCTATTGCATCCCAGTGGGGATTTCCCGGCTTGTTGCCGATTACCCGGTCAGTGGACCGTGAGCTTGAGCATTCGCATTGATCGCCCGCACCGCTGTCTTCACGAACATATCCGGGGTCGCTCCCCGTGCGCTTTGTTCTTTACCGGTAAAGTGGTCTGTTGAAAGACCCGTGACTCCCAAGGGGAGAATGTCAGCCAGGTTGGTGCTAGTTTGGGCAGGTTTCCCTGAGGTCTTGTTGACCAATATGGTGGCTTTTGATTGGGTACTTGTTTGTTCTTTCATTGATGCATGATTTGCCTGTTTAATCTGCTTTACATCATACTCTTATAATTACCCATTGCTTGTTCCTTTCTGATCATAATCTATATCAGCATGCTTCTGTTTGATGCCAGGTTTGGCAAGTTTTCCCTGAGGTCCTAGTGACCAATATGGTGGCTTGTGATTGGGCTTTGTTTCAGTTTTCATCTATTGATGCATTAGTAGATGATTGTTGTGTTTACTTCATCATATTCCATTTGATACATGTTGAGACTTGATATGATGCCTTGATTATAGTTCCATGATTTAGAGTTGTTTATCCTAATTGTGATCATATACCTGTTGATCTCCATGTTGAATATTGGTAACCTCCATGATTATATATTTGTTGATCTTCATGTTGCCTAACTGTTATCTTAACTGTGATCATTGCTTATCCCAACTGTGATTATATATATCTGCTGTCTAACCCCTGATTATTACTATCCTCTAGTATTGTATACCAGTAGGTACGATCTGCTATTTCTCGGCTCGTCGTGCCCACTGGGATACACTCCGGTGTGTCTCACACCCTCGGGTGACTGTTTTTCAGGTCGAGCGGGTGTTGAGATGTCGGGACGAGTTGGCAAGGTATCGAGATAGATGTTTGACCCTGGACAGCCGTGTACTTAGTTAAATGTTTAAGTTGTAAGATTATGTAATATTTGATGATAAGAAAAGAGTGGTAATATTTGTAAAGATATTGTAAAAGTATATTTGTTTAGAATTGTACGTAGTTATTACTCTGATGTTGTTGCCAAGCTAGCCGTGCATATATAGGAAAGGCTCAATCCCAAAGGGGGATTGAGACTCTTCTATATATGTGGCGGTCTGTCATTGCCCTGGCTGTTTTTGCAACTCTGATTTAGAAAAAAAAAAAAAAATTTACACTGGTTTTCGAACTCGGGGCGTGACAGATTAGATGGTATCAGAGCAATAGGAATAAGAAGTTTAGGTTTGGCTAGGAACGAACCCTAGGATGACTTGTGTCACGTGAGAGCGCTGGGTTTCGGTATAGTAAGTTTTGGAACTTAGATGTGTTTCGTGTTCACGTTTCGGGATTGTTGTTAGTGCAGGATTAGCCGCGGTCATGGTTTCGACCGTGGGCTTGATGTTTCAGTGGAGCCAGGGAGCTCAGATCAGTTGCAGTGTATGCGGTAAAATGATCGACCACGATTCTTGTAGTAAATATTGGAATATGATACCAGTTCCTCGTGAATAGTCAGAGTGTTATTCCTGACCCCGTGATGGTAGTGACCTTTGGTAAAGGTCATGTTATTGGCATAGAGACTGTGAAGGAAGGTATGTGATGTACCTTCAGATGAGAGTTGTGTCCCCAACTAGTTGTTGGTGACAGATCTATGGTATTTCACTTTTCTTTTGGTAAGCACGTTGGGCGGCCGACAACGTACTTTCGAAAGAATTGAGAAATACTCTGCCCTGTAATGGGGAATAATCAGATTGGGTCTAAATGAGTAGCCTGAGAGTTGTTGATACCTTGTGACTGATTGTCACTATTGCAACTCTGTTAAAAGGCTTAATAGTGGTTTAGTTAAGTTTCGGGGACGAAACTTCTTATAAGTGGTGGGTGATGTAGTAACCGTAATTTTTAAAATCCAAAACCTATGTTTAAATAATTTTCTGGATTATTTAAATGGCAAAAATGGGTAATTAAGTAGTGCACTAGTGGCCCAGAAATATCGACTTTTGATCGGGGTCTGATATGGAAAATCCGAGATCACCATTGCGATCGTCTCGTCGAAACATAGAAGTTTCATATTCATATGTTTTCGATCCGACGGTCGGATCTTCCAGAAATCAACGATGAAAAGTGGGCCCCACAACTTAAGTTGTGAATAGTAACCCTTATTTTTATTCCTTCGCGACCACTAGCGGCCGTTTCACTGTCTAAAAATTTAATATAGGGGTATGAGTAATGAACCCTAGCTAATTTCGACGCTCTGAGCGCGTTGGCACTGTCGGATTTCACGTCTGACGCTCCGAGTGCATCGGGATGCGTGCAGCACACCGCGAAACGTCGAACTTTATGGCCCGAGATTTCATATGATCACCAAATTAGACAAACGAGTAGCCCATTTTGAAGGTCTCGACGAGCCGAACGTCGTGGCGAAGTCCGTTTCGCGAAATGACACTCGGTTTGCCTCGAAATGCGTGAAAAGCACCTAAAAATGGATCATTTTGCAAGAAATGTTAATATTTTATGTGTTAAAATGTTAGGGGCTTAATTCCTTAGGGTGTTGGATGCAAATTGTGTCTCCTGCGAAAACCCCAGAGTTGGGAATTGAGTGTGAACCCGGTTTGAGGAAACCTTGCAAAAGAATCTTTGCATTTAGTGTAAGTGTCCCTTGGCCTCCTTGTGGGCATTCACGAGGAGTCAAGAAGGAACCCTAGGCATCATCTGGGTCCTCTGCATCTCTTAGACCTCGCCCGAAGTGCTGGGTAGCCAAGGAGACACCACCACCTTGAGATAATCCGAGAAAGAGATCAGAGAGGAGGAAAGCTTGGAACCAACTTCAGCCCAGTTGGATTTGGAAGTTCCTGTGGAGTTCCTCAGTGCCATAGAACCCTGCTGGAGTTGCCCGGGGCCGCGCGTGCAAGGGGGGGGGGGATCGAGTCCGGCTACTTCCTTTCTTCCCCGAGCTCGGCCAAGGTAAGGCTCCCAATCTATGGAGTGTTTTCACCCTAGACCCCTAGAAGTAGGTTATATATGTCCTAAGAGTGCCCCCTGCAAAGCCCGAGCCTCCCATGCACGCTGCATGGCCGGCGGGGGCAAGGTTGGCCGGAACCTTAGTGCTAGCTCCGCCTCTTAAGAACTCGGTAACCACTTGACATAAACGCACCAAAATTGGTGTGCCAGGACTGTAGAATATGTAGGTTAATTCTGCAAAGTTTGGGTGGATTTGGGTTAGTAACTTGGGAGAAAATTGATGCCCTAAATTTGTAAAATAATGCTCCTCGGCCGAGCTCGTTGCTCCGGCGCCGGCGACGCTTCCTACCGCCAACCACCTACCCAGAACTCTTATTGGGACCGAGGGGAGTCCATCCATGCCATTGCATGCGACCCATGCAGCCCAAATGGGAACCGGCCATGAATGGCCCGAGCATGAAGCCGTTAATGGCGGCCGGCAATCCGGCGACCTCCGACGTCGGGGACAAGGCCAAACCTTCCTAAAAGCTTACTAGAAAGCTTGTGGTGCTGTTCCTTGCACCTAAAAATCAACCATTTCAAAGTTGCCATTGTTGAAGAAGAAGCTCAAACCGAGCTTGCCCCGACCGCGCCGCTGTCGTGCCCTGTCGCCGGGCACGGGTACAGGTAAGCTTGCCTTGAGTTTTTAGGAAGGTTTGTGCAAATGGTTGGGTCCCAGGTGTTCTATTTAGTTGGTCACGAAAATCGACGCTTCTAGCATCATCTTCTTCCTCTCAAACCGTGGCCAACTTTGCTTTTGGGTTGTTCCAAGATGGGGGGAAGCGCTTAGAAACCTTAGTTGAACATTTTGCTCAAGAAACTTGGTTCCATGTGCTGTGGTTGCAGAGAACCAAGCTTGAACTTAGCTTATGTTAGTTGCGATGTATTGTGCACCCCATGTGTTTGATTAAATGCCCCAATGAACTTCCAAACTGAATTTAAGAAAACTTTAAATATGAAAGTTTCTTAGACACATTCCCTGAGCTCTGTGCTCACTTCAGATCAAAGTGATTCTGTGTGGAATGAAAGTTGGAGCAAGATGAACTTGTATGTTTGCAAGATGAGGGATCTTCTTGATCCAGCAGATCTGGGCTGCAACTAGGGTGAGCCCTGTGATCCTTGCAATATTTAAAGACCTTTTCATATACAAAGTGTCACGCCCCGAGTCCGCCAATTTGTACGGTTCGGGCACGCTAACAGACCCGCCAATCGGGTAAAACCTTTTTCTACCCGAAAGGAACGGTAACATCCATAATAACACAACAAGTGTATGCGGAAGCTCAATATCAGAGTACTAAAAATCACTATAAATTTAAAACTTTCATTCAATAACTAATGCGGAAATGAAAGCATACAGGAGTGAACCATAAATTAAACTTATTACACTTTACAATTCTGAACTTGCAAATAAATTATTACATTTCCTTTACATAATTCCTCACCATACAAGGTTCACTCAAGAAATATAAAGATGGTACCTCTGCTAGACCCTCTAGGTCTCTATGCTGCCGGGCACTTGCCCCTGTCGAATGCCTCGCTGACTGCACCTGTATCCGTCCCGACCACTGCATCCATGCCTGTACCTGTGGGGGGGGGTCACCCAAGGGGTGTGAGAACTACGACAGAGTTCCCAGTGGGTTCAACCACCGAGAAAAAGTGTCCTACACCACTTGGTCCAATGGAAGCAATAATAATAGTGCTAGGAAACTAAAATCCTCAATATCAAAATGCGGCTATGCATATAATATATCACTACACTACCTGTGTATACTCATCGACCCAGCACTACCCTGTCTAGCCACACTAGGCTGCTAAGCACCAATCCGGCCACTATGCCGCTGTATACAGGGTCAAACTAACCCGGCCACCTCGGCCACTCTATTTTTCTTTATTCTTTAGATTCTGGTGCTTTAGTTCAAGTTAACCCTTAGAAATTCTTATCCAATGGGCCCCAGCCCGGTAGTCCTGCTACCATAAGATAAGATTTCTAAGGTTGCCGATAACACCCGCAAGTGTTACCCCGTCCTACGGAAGAAACGTCCCGAACGGGTCTCTACCCGGGAGAGGGATACTGCCCGTACCTCCAACATGGGCTGGTTTCACCGTAGGTCCGCCCGTTTTATCTTTATTTTTTCTTTCTTTTCTTTTACTTTAGTTCTTAGCCTCTTTGCCTTTGAACACTTGCTTTCCTTTCTTATTCGAGCTTATAGCTCCCATTTTGCCACTGGCAAATCTCTTTCTCTTTTCTTTGAGCATTTAGCTCTTCACTTTCACTTTAAGCCTTTCGAAAGTACCTCGTCCGACGGGTCACTGCCCAGGGAGTCCTGCTCCACTTGACGAGTCTCAAATTCGAAGGCGCCATTTACATTCTCTTTATGCTTTTTAGCCACTTTTAGCTTGCTTTTAATCTTGCCTTTTTACAACAAATTATCTCTTATCCTAGGTCTCGCCATAAGGATAACTAAGAGTCACTTGGACTCATATCATTTCTCTTTCATTTATTTAACTCAAATTGAAGTTAAAGTTGCTGTCCTTTTGCCCAGACACCTTATGACCCACTCTAGGGTTGTATTATTTAGCTTTTTGACTTTGTGATTACACAAACTCTTCCTTAGAGTTTGACCCTAAGTTGATCACTTTGCTATCAGTTTAATTCATTAACTTTGTGGCCACATACACTTTTCTTTGCCGAACCCGGAGTTACATTATCTCTATTTACCTGTTGCCCCTTGCATTTAGAGTTATCTTAACTCTAATCCATTTTCTGTGAGTATAAACTCTACTAGTTCACCTTAGGTTCTCTTACCTAAGTTTCATATCACGTTTAACCTAGAGTTCCTTGACTCTATGTTGCCTAGTCTATTCTCAACTCACTAACTTACCTTAGGTTATCTCCTAAGATAATGCCACTCATTCAATCCTAGGATAAACTTCTAAGTTTGATGCCACTCATTAGCCCTGAGTCTAGGTTTTCTCCTAGTTTTACTACCAACATGTCCTTTTCCTTATGCTTTCACATGACTACTAGGGTGATACCCTAACATGGTCACAGACAACAAATAATTGATTCCCCTTTTTACGCACGCCATTATTCCATCTCAATCGTAAATAAAGTTTAACATCTACGCAGGCAATTATCATCCATGTTTAGCAGTTTAGAAGAAAAATCCACTTTTCTATCTGTATCCTTCTACACATGCAAGTTTATCTTCTATTTTCTTGGCAATTAGGGAGAAGCCACTATTCTTTATGTCCAATTATACATGCAATTTATCATCTACGTATGCAAATATCATCCATAATTAGCAGCTCAGAAAAATTCACTTTTCTATCTGCATCCTTCTACACATGCAAGTTTATCTCTTATTCTAATAATTAGAAAAGTTTACTTCTCTTCTATATCCATCTACACATGCAAAATTCAATCATAATTACCCAACGCCTCTAACAGGCTACTATCATGCTTCAAGATCAAAAGCAGAGGAAAAAGTGGAGAGGTCACCCATTTTCGGTAGAATTCCCCACCTCGGTGTATTCTTTTGGTCCTTGAAGGAGACAATTTCAACTCCTTGGATCCGTGAGACTTCCCTACATTGTAAGGAAAGCAAAAGATAAAGCAATTGCTTTTACATGATTCACTAAAATTCAGAAGGCGGTAAAACTAACCCCTTTTTGACAACTTAAAGGGAAAAATCCCTATTTGGTCATTTTCCCCCACCAAAAGGCTAATTTTTGATTGGTTCGTAAAAATGAGAGGAGAATAATCCTCCCATGGCATATTGCCAAAAAGAAACTTGCTCAACTCGATCCGGGGTCAAAACGCTCTAAAAAATTCGAGAAAAGCTCAATTTGAGCAATTTCCCCCAATTCACCGATTTTGCATTTGGCAAATCGAGAAATTCGCATTCAAAAATCGGAGAGAACTCAATTTGAGCAATTCCCCCAATTCACCGATTTCGCACATTGAAGGAAAGAGAAGAAAAAGAAATTCTCTTCTTTTCTCTTCTTTTCCTTTCAATTTTTTTTTTTTTTTTTTTTTTTTTTTTTCCTTTTTTCTTTCTTCCTTCTTCTTTCCTCTTTCTTTTTCTTCTTTTCTCTGTCAAAATCTGCTGCTGGGCAGCAGCTTGCACAGCTGCTGCCCAGGCAGCTGCCCCTACGGCTGCTGCGATGCAGCAGCCCAAATGCAGCTGCTGCTGCATAATGCAGCAGCAGGCTGCAAGTTGCTGCTGCTGCTGCTGCTGAATGCAGCAGCAGCAGGCTGACACTGCTGCCTGCACACGCAGCAGCAGCTGGCTGCTGCTTGGCATAGCAGCCAAGCAGCTGCTTGTGCAGCTGCAGCCCAACTAGCCCACCTCTCCTTTTCTCTTTTTTTTTTTGTTTTTCCTGCCAAAAAGAGGAGGAAGAGAGAGAGAAGAACACTTACTTGTCACAAGAGGGAGAGGGAGAAAGGATCTTCTACTTCTTCTCCTTCTTCTTCTTCTTCTTCTTCTCCTTCTTCTCATTTCTCTTCTCTTTTCTTCTCCTTTTCCTTCTTCTCTTTTCCTCTTCTTCCCTTCTTCTCCCTTTCGTTTCTTGCTCCAGCAGAGAAGAGAGAGAGGGGGGACAGAGAGGAGTTAATATGCTGCAGAGGGTAGTTGGGGTAGGGATGTGTTTTTTACGAAATTGCCCCCAACTTACAAAAGAAATCCCAAAACTGCCCTCAATCCTGCAGTTTTGCACCTGCAGAGAACAATTTCGGATACCCCTCTTTCTCCGCGTTTTGCCGTCAACTGGTAAATCGAAACAGCAATTTTTTCTTCTCCCCTTTTAATCTACAAATTTTTCTTAAACTCTCCACGATTTTCTTTAAATTTTTGGGCTACTCTAAGCCCTCGAAAGAGCGCCCCGAAAAAGCTTCGTGATAAACTGCACTGTCAAAAACTGCAGTTTCAGAATGTAATGTACCGGATTTTCGGCACATATAATAAATCTAAATAAAAATGGTATGAAATACTATTTTTATGAAAGTTAGAGAAGTGAGGATGATGTGGAAGCGAATTGGGCCGAAATCGGATTAAAAATGCGGGATTTAGAATTTTAATTGAAAAAGGGGGCCCAGATTTTTAGCAGAAAATTCATAGAGTCAGAAAATTCTGAGAAAATTCTGGGAGCTCCGTAATATTGTTTTAAGGCCACAGTAAAAATTCCGCGTCGATCGGACACCCGGATTGCGAGAACGGGGTCCGCCAGCGATTTTTGATACAGCGAGGCTTTTGGTGACCCAGAAATGGCCAAACTCAGCAAAAATACTTGTAACAGATTTCAAATGTAATTACAAGTGAATTGAAAGTATTTCAAATCGATGCAAAAGTCATCGAGTCGAAAAGTGAGTTGGAGTTGAGAATTTGAAGCTTCAATTGTGAATCTTAGGTCCTTGTTTGGCGATTTTCGCGAAAAGGGCGAAATCCAGCAAAAATACTTGTAACGCATTTCAAATATGATTACAAGTGGGTTTGAAGCGTTTTGAATCAACGCAAAAGCCGTTGAGTCGAAAAGTGAGTTGTGGTTGAGAAACGAAGCCTCAAATTGCAAAATTGGGACTCGTGTTCGCCGAGTTCGCAAAATGGCAAAATTCGGCGAGAGGACTTGTAACGTGTTTTAAACATGATTACAGTCGAGTTCGGTGCGTTTCGGGCTGACGCGAAGGGCATCGGGTCGAAAAGTGACTTGAACCCGAGGACTTAGCCAAATCTGGAAATTCTGAAATTTTTAATCGCGAAGCATTTTCGGAGCCCTGTTTCGGAGACTTTGAGTGCCCCAAAATTTTAAAAGAAATCGTGGGGTGTCTCACAAAAGTTTTCTTATTAAAAGGGGCGAAAAACCTAGGTATGTTATTAAGGAAAAATCGGAGAACGAAGCGAAGAAAAATGCTTCGTGAATTCTGAAAACTGCAGTTTTGACAGCCCAAGTCAATCGCGAAGCATTTTCGGAGCTCTCTTTCGAGGGCTTAGAATAGTCCAAAAGTTTAAACAAAATCGTGGGAAGTTTAAGAAAAATTTGTAGATTAAAGGGGCGAAGAGAAATTACAATTTTGATTTCTCAGTTGACGGGAAAACGAGGTGAAAGAGGGCTATCCGATTAAGCTCGCTGCAGGAAAAAAAACTGCAGGAAAAGGGGCAGTTTTGGGATAAATTCGAAATCGAGGGGCATTTCAGTAAATTTCTTTTTTTCCCCAACCACCCACCTGCAGGGGAATTAATTCCCCTGCTCTCTCTCTTTCTCTCTCCTGCAGAAGCAAGAAACGAAAGAGGAGAAGGAAAGGAGAAGGAAGAAGAAAGGAGAAGAAAAAGAAGAAGAAGAAGAGAAGAAGAAGAAGAAGAAGAAGAAGGAGAAGGAAAAGGTGAGTCTCTCTCCCTCTCTCTCCCTCTCTCTATCTCTCTCTATCTCTCTCTCTCTCTCTCTCCCTCTCTCTTTCTTTCTTCTTTCTGCCTGCGGCTGCTGCTGCTCAAAGTAGCAGCAGCAGCTGCTGGCCATGCTGCTGCTGCTCAAAGCAGCAGCAGCTGCTGGCCCAGCTGCTGCTGCTCAAGGCAACAGCAGCAGCTGTGGGACAAAAAAAAAAAAAAAAAAAAAATAGAGAGAGAGAGGAGCAGCATGTGCTGCTCAGCTGCTGCTGCTGCTAAGCAGCAGCAGCTGGGCAGCCATAATTGCTGCGCAAGGCAGCTGCAATGCTGCCTTGCGCAGCCTGCTGCTTGCATGCTGCCTGGGCAGCAGCTGTGCAAGCTGCTGCCCAGCAGCAGGTTTAGGGGATCAAAAAAAAAAATAAAATAAAATAAAAGAGCATGCTGCAGCTGCACTTGCAGCTGCTGCCTTGGCAGCTGCAATGTGCAGCTGCATTGGCTGCTGCTGTAAGCAGCTGCTGGCCCTGCTGCTGCTGTAAGCAGCAGCAGGGGCAGCAAGTGCTGCTGCTTGGGCAGCAGCCAACCATGCTGCTGCCCAGGCAGCAGGGGGAATTTATAAAAAAAAAAAAAAGAGAGAGAAAAAGAAAAGAAAAGAAAAGAATGAAGAAAAGAAAAGAAAAGAATGAAGAAAAACTTCTTCTTTTCTTTTCTCCAATTGCAAACTTCCAAATTTCTCAATGTTGCAAGAATGCGAAATTGAGGAATTGGGGGTGGGGGAATTGCTTAATTTGAGCTCCTCTAAAAATTTAGAGAGCATTGGGCTTTCTTCCAATATAAAACTTGCAATTCTCAACTTACCAAGTGCAAAATCGAAGAATTGGGGGGAAAATTGCTCAAATGGAGTTTTTCTCAAAATTCGGGGGGCTTTTTGACCTCGGATCGAGTTGAGCAAGTTTCTTTTTGGCAATATGCCATGGGAGGACTATTCTCCTCCCATTTTTACGAACCAGTCAAAAATTAGCCTTTTTGTGGGGGAAATTGATCAAATAGGAAATTTTTCCCTTTGAGTTGGCAAAAAGGGATTTTAGTATTGAAATGTTTATGGATTTAGTAAATCATGAGAATCCATTGTTCATGATTTTCTTTCCTTACAATTTAGGAAAAATTCGGAAATCAAAAGAGCGGGATTTGTCTCCTTCAAGGATTGAAAGAACACACCGAGGTGGGGAATTCTACCGAAAATGGGTGACCTCTCCACTTTTTCCTCTGTTTTTGATCTTGAAGCATGATAGTAGCCTGTTAGAGGCGTTGGGTAATTATGATTGAATTTTGCATGTGTAGATGGATATAGAAGAGAAGTAAACTTTTCTAATTATTAGAATAAGAGATAAACTTGCATGTGTAGAAGGATGCAGATAGAAAAGTGAATTTTTCTGAATTGCTAAATATGAATAATGATTGCCTGCGTAGATGTTAAACTTTATTGATGATTGAGATGGAAATAATTGCATGCGTAAAAAGGGGATTCAATTATTTGTTATCGGTGATCCTGTTAGGGTATAGCCCTAGGAATCATGTGAAAGCATAAGGAAAAGTACATGCTGGTAGTAAGACTAGGAGAAAACCTAGACACAAGGTTAATGAGTGGCATCAAACTTAGGAGTATATCCTAGGATTGAATGAGTGGCACTATCTTAGGAGATAACCTAAGGACATTGGATAGAGTGATCAACATAGAGTCAAGGACTCTAGGATGAGCATGATATAAGACTTAGGTAAAAGAGAACCTAAGGTGAACTAGTGGAGGTTATACTCACAGAAAATGGATTAGAGTCAAGATAACTCTAAATGCAAAGTGCAACAGGTAAATAGAGATAATGTAACTCCAGGTTCGGCAAGGAAAAGAGTATGTGGCCACAAAGTTAAAGAATTAAATTGATAGCAAAGTGATCAACTTAGAGTCAAACTCTAAGGAAAAGTTTGTGTAATCACAAAGTCAAAGAGCTAAATAATATAACCCTAGAGTGGGTCATAGGGTGTCTTGGCAATGGATAATAACTTTAACTTCAATTTGAGTTAAAGAAATAAAAGAGAAATGTTTAAGAGTCCAGGAGACTCTCTAGTTATCCTTATGGCGAGGCCTAGGGTAAGAGATAAATTGATGTAAAAAGGCAAAGTTAAAAGCAAGCTAAAAGTGGCTAAAAAGCATAAAGAAAATGTAAATGGCGCCTTCGAATTTGAGACTCGTCAAATGGAGCAGGACTCCCGGGGCAGTGACCCGTCGGACGAGGTACTTTCGAAAGGCTTAAAGTGAAAGTGAAGAGCTAAATGCTCAAAGAAAAGAGAAAGAGATTTGCCAATGGCAAAATGGGAGCTATAAGCTCGAATAAGAAAGGAAAGCAAGTGTTCAAAGGCAAAGAGGCTAAGAACTAAAGTAAAAAGAGAAAGAAAAAGAAAAGAAAAGAAAGAAAATTTAAAGATAAAACGAGCGTACCTTCGGGGGTAAAAAGTAGCCTTGTCGGAGCCAAGGGCAGTGTCCCTCTCCCGGGCAGTGACCCGTAGGACAAGTTCCCCGTTGGGCGGGGTAGCACTTGCGGGTGCTATCGGCAACCTTAGAAGTCTTATCTTATGGTAGCAGGACTACCGGGCTGGGGCCCGTTGGATAAGAATTTCTGAGGGTTAACTTGAACTAAAGCACCAGAATTTAAAGAATAAAGAGAAATTAGAGTGGCCAAGGTGGCCGGGTTAGTTTGACCCTGTATACAGCGGCATAGTGGCCGAGTTGGTGCTTAGCAGCCTAATGTGGCTAGACAGAGTAGTGATGGTTGATGATTAGACACAGATAGTATAGTGCAGTGATATATTATATTGCATAGCAGCATTTTGTTATTGAGGATTTTAGTTTCCTAGCACTCTATTGTTATTGCTTCCATTGGACCAAGTGGTGTAGGACACTTTTTCTCGGTGGTTGAACCCACTGGGAACTCTGTCGGAGTTCTCACACCCCTTGGGTGACCCCCCCCACAGGTTCAGGATGGATACAGCATCGAGACGGTTCAGATGCAGACGGCGAGGCATACGACAGGGGCAAGGGCCCAGCAGCATAGAGACCTAGAGGGTCTAGCAGAGGTATCCCGTTTTATATTACTTGAGTGAACTATGTATGGTGAGGAAATTATGTAAAGGAATTGTAATAATTTTAATTGCAAGTTCAGAGATGTAAAGTGTAATAAATTTATACTATAGTTCACTCTGTATGCTTCCATTACCGCATTAGTTATTGCAAAAATTTAAATTAGTAGTGATTTTTAGTACTCTGATATTGAGCTTCCGCATACACTTGTTGTGTTATTATGGATGTTACCGTTCCTTTCGGGTAGTAAAAGGTCATACCCGATTGGCGGGTCTGTTGGCGTGCCCGAACCGTACAAATTGGCGGACTCGGGGCGTGACAGATTAGAGTGGTATCAGAGCCTAGGAATAGTCCTAGGTGGTTAGCAAACCTTAGGGAGACTCTAGGGTTTAGGCACGAGAGAGTGCGTGGATTTTTGGGCGAAAGTAATTGATTGGTTACTATTGTTCCCACGAAGGATGTTGGGACTGATCGAGGGAAATGAGCTTTCATTCTTCGGACTATTACGTTGGCGGCCGACAACGTAATGTTGGAGATGAAAAGGAGTACCCTCTTATACTTTCGCATGATTGGATCGACGAGCTTTTCTGTCGGTGTATAGATTGCGCGTTGCTCAAATGGCTAAATTTGGGCTAATCGTTTCGTTGTGGTGTGCATATTAGCGATGACACCACATAGGGAGACGCACCTATTTTGACTCGAGTCACGAGAGGCTCTAGGTCAAACAAGGTACACGAGCTGCGATAACAGGTGACCGCACTTGTTGGTGTGATCCAGCGGCAGGTCAAGCTTCGTGCCGTCAGCGGAGATTTTCGTCGACAGGAAAGCTGATTCCGACGCCTAGGGTGGTGTCAAGGCGACAGTCGGAGCAGATTGATAGGTCTCAGTGGCTGATAGCGCAGCAAGCTGAGGCTGCATAAATGACGCATGAGCATACGGCTTCGCCGCACGTAGGGGCAACAGTAGAGCGAGTGGCAGTGGCCGCCGAGCTTTTGTCGGCGCACCCTGCACCTTCAGCAAGAGGCATTATAAGCTTGTGTCAGCTAGGTTGCTGGCAAAGTGTGGTTAAAAGGTCCAGTGAGAGACCGACTCACAGAGTGTTGGTGATCGCTATATTGCGAGAACCAAGTTATTGTGCCCTAAGATTAGGGCAAGAAGGATTTACGAGCCGGGCGGCGTGAGTTCGCCCTGATGACGGTAGTGACCGTATGGCGTGTTGATTTTGGCTAGATTGCCGCATAGCGGAGTTAGTGAGGCCCAGAGTAGGCTTCAAGATGCGGAGCCTCTCGAAAGAGCGAGAGTTTTGAGGCGCCGTTCTAATGGATCGGTATAATGGCAGGGATTGCCACCGCAGGATTTGCGAGTTAATCACCAGAGTTGGTGAACAGTCGTTGTGATGCCTCAACCTAGTTGGGAGAGGTGTACAAGGAGTCATACGCGTATATAAGCAAGTTGCTTAACACTGGATTTTTGCGAGTTAGCGTAGGGGCGTTGGACGCCCAACTATTTTGGTGCTCATGGAGCACAAGTATCGCTTAGCCGAGAGAGCTGATTAGTTGGCGCATTAGCCTTTGCTCAGTGTGGCCAGAGTTGATAGAGAGTTTGGGTCATAGATTGACGACTAGTTGTTGGGTTTTGCTCAGTGAGCGTAGTGGTCGCGTGGCGACGATCAGCGGGTTCGCTTGGGGACGATCCGTGCCTGGACCATGTTTGTGGACTGTGGGCCTGTAGCCCAGTGGGCAGGCGCAGTCGGCTGTGAGAGACAGCGGCCCGAGACCTGAGGCGGGGCATGATAGAGATTTGGTCGAGGCGGTAGTCCGAGCGATGACCCGGGAACGTGAAATGCCACGTGTGAGCCTTGAGGCTGTTAGTACACTGAGAGTGTGTGATGTGATCACCGTAGTGCTAGTGATGACTGAGGTATTGTAGCTCCTAGTAGGAGTGTTGGTGTAGTGATCCTAAGTCGGATCTACCCGTTGACGATTAGGTCTGTGGGCTAGCGAGAGCCGTTGTACAGTGTTGGACTAGTTTGGGCTATAGGCCCCTGTTGGACCGTGGTTGTGAACCTATTAGTAATCTGATATATCGGGTTAGCTGATAACCCGTGGACTTAGAGCACTAGCGGCGTGCATGATAGCAGAGGACTTGTGGATTGGCCTTCGCCCTCCACATTAGGCAGCGGAGCGACTGGAAAAATGCGGTAAGTGTAATTGGTTGCAGATGCAACCTCGTTGCGAAAGAATGATGGCGGAATTAAAGTGAAAAATTTTCGCAAATAAGGCTGGGTCATTTGTGGCAGTATGATGCCTAGTAACGATGTATAGTAGGCCCACATGGGGGAAGATTCCTCCCTCTCGATCAGATTTGAGTCGAAGTGTGACTCAAGTTCGAGGACGAAACTATTTTAAGGGGGGTAGAATGTAATGTACCGGATTTTCGGCACATATAAATAATCTAAATAAAATGGTATGAAAACTATTTTTATGAAAGTTAGAGAAGTGAGGATGATGTGGAAGCGAATTGGGCCGAAATCGGATTAAAAATGCGGGAATTTAGAATTTTAATTGAAAAAGGGGGCCCAGATTTTTAGCAGAAATTCATAGAGTCAGAAAATTCTGAGAAAATTCTGGGAGCTCCGTAATATTGTTTTAAGGCCACAGTAAAAATTCGCGTCGATCGGACACCCGGATTGCGAGAACGGTCCGCCAGCGATTTTTGATCAGGCGAGGCGCTTTGGTGACCCAGAAATGGCCAAACTCAGCAAAATACTTGTAACAGATTTCCAATGTAATTACAGTGAATTGAAAGTATTTCAAATCGATGCAAAAGTATCGAGTCGAGTCAAAAAGTGAGTTGGATTTGAGAATTTAGAAGCTTCAATTGTGATCTTAGGTCCTTGTTGGCGATTTTCGCGAAAATGGCGAAATCCAGCAAAAATACTTGTAACGCTTTCAAAGATGTATTACAGTGGGTTTGAAGCGTTTTGAATCAACGCAAAAAGTCCGTTGAGTCGAAAAGTGAGTTGTGGTTGAGAACCGAAGCCTCAAATGGCTAAATTGGGACTCGTGTTCGCCGAGTTCGCAAAATGGCAAATTCCGGCGAGAGGACTTGTAACGTGTTTTAAACATGATGACAGTCGAGTTCGGCTCGTGCTGGGCTGACAGCGAGGTGCATCGGGTCGAAAAGAAGTTACTTGAACCCGAGGACTTAGC
>JAQOTM010001887.1:0-24266 GCA_029168755.2 Tillandsia fasciculata
TGTTACGGCTTTTTGGTGTTGGCATATTTCGTGAGTCAAGTCAGTGAGTTGAGTCGGAGTCTTAAAGGGATCAAATTGTCAATCAGCAATCAAAGACTTAGAGAAGATTCAACAAGAGCTCAAGTTGACACTCAGTGTCTTGAGTCTTGAAGATTGAAGATGAAGAATTGTGGATCAGTTACATCAATCTCAAGAAGAAAGTATTCAAAAGGATCAGGTATGTTTAACTAAATAATTTTGGTGATCCGAATACTTTCTTATAGTGTAGAAACACTTGGATGAATTTTTAATTGCATAAAAATCAAAAACTGGACATGGGACATGTTCAGGATCCGGATCAGATCTTCCAATCCGGATCCCGAAGGGTACTTGTTCATTGGCAATTTCAATCCGGATCCTAGGCCATTCCGATCCGGATCCCGAACATTGGATTTTGCTGAATTCATGAACGATCCGGATCGGGCCTTGCAATCCGGATCCCGAACCCTTGGTTTTCTGGAATCGTCAATCTCGTTACGACGATCCGGATCGCAGTAAATCCGATCCGGATCGCCGTCCTGAAAAATTCCAGATAAGGTATGTTTTTGATTCTTATCTCTTTCCAAAGGTTTCTAAACTATAAATAGACATTTAGGGTTTCTCAAAAACGTGGGAGCTATACCTATGATTTTATAAAACACTTGAGAGCAACCCTAGAGGCTAGGTTTTTATCGTTCTTCTTTATAGCCTCTTTTAGGTCAATTCGATGGTTCTTTCAAGAACATATCTTTTGTCGAATTGATCTAATCTTTGCTTAGAGATTCCATCCATGGTTCTTCATTGATAATCTAAGCAAAGGATCACCATCGAAGCCTATATTCTTTATCGGCTATTTGCGTCGTGGATTCGACGTGGCATCGTGGATTCGGTGTGCTAAAGGCGTTTCGTGGATTCGAAACGTGTGCTCGTGGATTCGAGTGGCGTTCGTGGATTCGAACGTGTGCAGTGGACGTGCAATCGGTGGAGCGCAAGGTCCGAAGAAGTTGAAGGAGGGGTTGAATCCGTGGAGACGGTAATCACCTTGTTATTCTTCTATTCTTAGTGGATTGTTATTGCGTGGACATCCAATCGGTGAGCGCAAGGTCCGAAGAAGTTGAAGGAGGGGTCGAGTCCGTGGAGTCGGTAATCACCTTGTTATTCTTCTTTTCTTAGTGGATTGTTATTGCGTGTTGGTCCCGTGGTTTTTCTCCTGGATTGGAGTTTCCACGTAAATCTCGGTGTGCTATTTTTATTTTCCGCATTGGTTTTTATTTTGCACTGAGATTGAGTTTTTTAAGTATTACACCTATTCACCCCCCCTCTAGTTGTTTGATAGTACCTATTTAGATCCTTGTGGATCCTTAAAAACCAACAATTGGTATCAGAGCGGGTTTTAGGTTTATCTATCATGTTGGGTGAAAGTGGTAATATTTTTAGACCTCCTCTTTTTGATGGGACCAATTATGCATATTGGAAAGTGCGGATGAGAGCTTTTCTCATCTCAATTGATGAGCGGGTTGGCAAACCGTGGAATACGGTTGGGTGCATCCTGTTGAGGAAGTAGGAAATTCTACTACCCCAAAACCTCGCTCTAGATGGTCCAAAGAGGAAATCGAAAGATCTTCTTACAATGGGAAAGGTATGAACGCTTTATTTAATTCTCTTTCCTCGACTGAGTTTACACGAATTTCTGCGTGTGAAACCGCGAAGGAAATTTGGGATATTCTCAAAATTACACATGAGGGTACTAATCTTGTAAAAATTCAAAAGCTCCAGATGCTTACAAGTCAATTTGACTCTATTCATATGGAAGAGCATGAATTGTTTACAGATTATTACACTAGACTTCAAGATGTAATTAATACATGTGCTAATTTAGGAGAAAAGATCCCGGAGTCGAAAATTGTAAGAAAGATACTTCGGACTCTTCCGGAACGGTTTAGGGCAAAGGTTACCGCCATTGAAACCGTTAGTCATCCGGATGAGATGAGTGTAGAGGAATTAGTAGGTGCTTTGCAAACTTATGAGATGACTTTTCCTACTAATCAAGTTTCTTCCAAGTCTTCTTCTAAGCTTACAGGTATTGCATTCAAATCAACAAAGGAAGAAGATAGCGAATCAAGTTCCGACGATGAAATCTCTTTTGCCGATTTTGAAGAACAATTGGCGCGGATCACAAAGAAATTTCGTCGGAAATTTTGGAAGAATCGAACCGATGGATCTTCATCCACGAAACCATCTAAAGGATCATCGGGTTCTAAATCCTCTAAACTCAAAGGCGTTGCAAAACCTTCTAAAGAAAAAGAAAAAGATGATTTCGAAGGGGAAATCCGATGCTATCGATGCAAAGGCTACGGCCATATTTCAACGGATTGTCCTTCTAAGAAATCATATAAAAAGAAGGCTTTGCAAGCGAAAACTTGGGACGATTCTAGTTCGATGAATCGACCTCAAGTAAAGAGGAAAAAGTTGTTGCTTTTCATGCCTCTCAAATTCCCTCTTCTAATATTTGTTTATCATCTTTAGTCACTGACTCTATTCCTTTGATTTTGCATGAAACATCAACATCCGGCGGAGAGTCATCAAGTGAGGGGGAGTCGGACGAAGAAGAACTCGTTGAGGCATACCAACAACTTCTTGCGGAATCAAAGAAGATGGCCAAGCATATCAAGAAGTTGAGGAAGCAACGACTTGAGGTTCAAGACGAGAATCATGCTTTAAAGATCAAACTTCATGATCTCGAGGAGGAACGAGAGCTTTTATTGGATAATAATAAAATCCTCCAAGAAAAGATAAATCAATCGGAAACGATCGTTAATTCCCATATGGACAAGATTGATTTTCTTGAAAAACAGTTTGAAGAAATTCATGTCACCAACCAAGCTTTGACCAAGCAAGTTCATGAACTCAAATCCGACATACAAAGGCTTTCAACCGGTTCCAAGAAACTAGAAAGTATGTCCGGATTAGGTCAAACAAGCAAGGTTGGTTTGGGATTTAAAAAGAACCAAACTGTGAAGGCTTCAAGTTCCACAATCAAATTGAAAGCAAGAACTTGTCACCTATGTGGACTTGAAGGACATTTGGTGAAGAATTGCCCGAAAAAGAGAAAGAAGAATTCTTCGGCAACTTCATCTACGGAGCGAACTCAACGGAATCAAAAGACACATCAAGTCAAAGGAGTTCACTCAACCCACCAAAGGTCCGAGCCACATCATCAATCATACAAGTGGATCATTGCGAGGCAAAGACCTAAGGTGGATCAACAGTCAAAGCGGACAACCCCCGGCCACAACGAATCAAGACAACCCAAAATCCAGCGATTTTGGATTCGGAAAGGTGATATCTTTCCTTGTCTTAAGTTCTAAATAGCTTATGACTGTATGTAATGCTTTGATTGGTTTTCCTTCATATTTTTTTAATCTTTGCATTACATGTTTTTCAATGCTCTTTGTTTTTATACTTTGTTTTTGAACAAAAGGGTTTTAACGAACAAGTGCATTGAATAAAAAAGGGCTTCACGTTCATTCACTCCAATTTAATTTTATATGGATTATCAACTTTACTCCATAATCATAATCTTGAAGATACTTCATTATAGGAGTTTTTGATAGTTATAAGCATCAAATTTTAGAAATCATGTGTGATCTTTAGATGCTTAATCTATCTAGGTTGTGTGAAGTCTTTGTGACAACACAAGTGCTATAAACATTCCTAAAAATTCTGTGTTGCACTCAAGAACAAAACACATTGTTGAGCATTGGTCATATTGACTTTAATTGCATCTTTTCACGCATTTAGAAATCTATTATGCTTTTGACATCATAATATTTCGATGTTGCAATGATCATTTATGTTAATTAATTCATCTTTTAAGTGATCAAAGTCAATTTCTCTCTCAATGATCTCTTGGTATAGTCATTATCTTATTTGACTATTTAGTCGAGTATGAATGCGAGATCAATTTTTGGTTGAATACCTTATATATTAAATAATTGATAGCCAATTGAGGGGGAGTCAAAGAAAAGTAAAATGCTCAAAAGATGTGGAAAGAGTTACATCCCAATGAGGAGTGTGAAAACTACCACCACATGGAGGAAAGAGCTACCACCTCGGTCGTCCGAGTACTGTGTGCAGCTACCACATGTATACCAAGCATGGTTTTCAATTTTGATTAAATAAAATGCATGTTGAAATACTTGACTCTGTCAAATTTCAAGGTTGGTATAAGGTGGATTTTTAACGAAAGATGCTCAAAGAGCCACTCTCTTCAACAGATTGTCTAGATATATTATCTAACTTATCTGGGATTTCAAACATCTATTGATCTTGGTATTTCATTTTCTTTACCAAATTGATGATTTGATAAAGGCATTACGCATAAGATCATGTTAGATGTGATTGAAGTTGTTCAACTTTAAGGGTTTTAATTTTCATAAATTTTCGTTTCATTTTTGAGTATTTTTGATAGATTTGGTATAATCTATTTCTTGTTGCATGAAACGATGACTTTTGTTTAAAGTTGATGCGCTAAAGTGCTTACATACTTTTTCTGGTTATTATGGAATTTTTCTAAATTATTCTGATGAAAGGGTAGAATTCAAGATTGATGTCATTTGGAAATCTCCGTAAGTCATCTTTGTAAATTCGTTACATCTTGATAGAGTTTGGATCTCAAGATTATTTTTGATGACTTGTGTTTGATGAATATAACATGAAAAACTGTTTATAATGTTTTATCTTTGTTTTTCATGATTTAGGAGTAAATCTTTTTAATTTTGTGAAATTAATTGGATTGAATGACATCTTGTTAATTCATTGGTTAAAGCACTTAAATTGATTTCTTGATGGAATACAAATCGGTATTTGAAAAGATTCTAAAATCTGGATTTGTTTCAAGGAATTATTTGATTTTTGCTTTCTGGTACCGGTACGCAATCTGCATTTTTGTTATATACCGGAACTGAGCTTTTATCTCTCTTTCTCTATGAACTAATGTTGTTAGTGATTTCCTTTTGTCTAGTATGTTCACTGTTTGACAATTTGTGACAAAAAGGGGGAGAAGAGAAATGACGGAGATGAGATCATCAAGAGAGGACAAACGAAAATAGAAAAATGGGGGAGAACGGAAAATGATGATCGTATCACAAAGGGGGAGAACATAGATGCTCAAGAACATGGAGAACATGGAGAACATGTTAGAGATGCTCAAGATAGGGGGAGACAAAGAAAAAATTGAAAGAGCCGAAAAACAAAAGAACCAAAAGGAAGACGGATCAAATGTAGGATTTTAATTTCTAACGACTAACGTTTGATTTTGTTTGGAGTTTTGTTTTGCAGGAATTACATCACTTTAAGACTCCAAGTCCTAAGTCATAGAGTATGTTCTAGGACTGTTTGGTTCAAATGTAATTTTGTATTTATTGGATCTTTCACGCAAAGAAAATCAATGTTTTGGTGATGACATTGAATTTCGATTTTTTGGTTTAAGATGAGTGACTTGAGCGTTTTTATGTATTTTTGGGTTTTGTCACGAAATTGCCAAAGGGGGAGATTGTTACGGCTTTTTGGTGTTGGCATATTTCGTGAGTCAAGTCAGTGAGTTGAGTCGGAGTCTTAAAGGGATCAAATTGTCAATCAGCAATCAAAGACTTAGAGAAGATTCAACAAGAGCTCAAGTTGACACTCAGTGTCTTGAGTCTTGAAGATTGAAGATGAAGAATTGTGGATCAGTTACATCAATCTCAAGAAGAAAGTATTCAAAAGGATCAGGTATGTTTAACTAAATAATTTTGGTGATCCGAATACTTTCTTATAGTGTAGAAACACTTGGATGAATTTTTAATTGCATAAAAATCAAAAACTGGACATGGGACATGTTCAGGATCCGGATCAGATCTTCCAATCCGGATCCCGAAGGGTACTTGTTCATTGGCAAATCAATCCGGATCCAAGGCCATTCCGATCCGGATCCCGAACATTGGATTTTGCTGAATTCATGAACGATCCGGATCGGGCCTTGCGATCCGGATCCCGAACCCTTGGATTTCTGGAATCGTCAATCTCGTTACGACGATCCGGATCGCAGTAAATCCGATCCGGATCGCCGTCCTGAAAAATTCCAGATAAGGTATGTTTTTGATTCTTATCTCTTTCCAAAGGTTTCTAAACTATAAATAGACATTTAGGGTTTCTCAAAAACGTGGGAGCTATACCTATGATTTTATAAAACACTTGAGAGCAACCCTAGAGGCTAGGTTTTTATCGTTCTTCTTTATAGCCTCTTTTAGGTCAATTCGATGGTTCTTTCAAGAACATATCTTTTGTCGAATTGATCTAATCTTTGCTTAGAGATTCCATCCATGGTTCTTCATTGATAATCTAAGCAAAGGATCACCATCGAAGCCTATATTCTTTATCGGCTGAGTTTGCGTCGTGGATTCGACGTGGCATCGTGGATTCGGTGTGCTAAAGGCGTTTCGTGGATTCGAAACGTGTGCTCGTGGATTCGAGTGGCGTTCGTGGATTCGAACGTGTGCAGTGGACGTGCAATCGGTGGAGCGCAAGGTCCGAAGAAGTTGAAGGAGGGGTTGAATCCGTGGAGACGGTAATCACCTTGTTATTCTTCTATTCTTAGTGGATTGTTATTGCGTGGACATCCAATCGGTAAGCGCAAGGTCCGAAGAAGTTGAAGGAGGGGTTTGAGTCCGTGGAGTCGGTAATCACCTTGTTATTCTTCTTTTCTTAGTGGATTGTTATTGCGTGTTGGTCCCGTGGTTTTTCTCCTGGATTGGAGTTTCCACGTATATCTCGGTGTGCTATTTTTATTTTCCGCATTGGTTTTTATTTTGCACTGAGATTGAGTTTTTTAAGTATTACACCTATTCACCCCCCCTCTAGTTGTTTGATAGTACCTATTTAGATCCTTGTGGATCCTTAAAAACCAACACGTGTTTGGCAAACCGTTGAATACGGTTGGGTGCATCCTGTTGAGGAAGTAGGAAATTCTACTACCCCAAAACCTCGCTCTAGATGGTCCAAAGAGGAAATCGAAAGATCTTCTTACAATGGGAAAGGTATGAACGCTTTATATAATTCTCTTTCCTCGACTGAGTTTACAAGAATTTCCGCGTGTGAAACCGCGAAGGAAATTTGGGATATTCTCAAAATTACACATGAGGGTACTAATCTTGTAAAAATTCAAAAGCTCCAGATGCTTACAAGTCAATTTGACTCTATTCATATGGAAGAGCATGAATTGTTTACAGATTATTACACTAGACTTCAAGATGTAATTAATACATGTGCTAATTTAGGAGAAAAGATCCCGGAGTCGAAAGTTGTAAGAAAGATACTTCGGACTCTTCCGGAACGGTTTAGGGCAAAGGTTACCGCCATTGAAACCGTTAGTCATCCGGATGAGATGAGTGTAGAGGAATTAGTAGGTGCTTTACAAACTTATGAGATGACCTTTCCTACTAATCAAATTTCTTCCAAGTCTTCTTCTAAGCTTACAGGTATTGCGTTCAAATCAACAAAGTAAGAAGATGACGAATCAAGTTCTGACGATGAAATCTCTTTAGCCGATTTTGAAGAACAATTGGCGCGGATCACAAAGAAATTTCGTCGGAAGTTTTGGAAGAATCGAACCGATGGATCTTCATCCACGATATCATCTAAAGGATCATCGGGTTCTAAATCCTCTAAACTCAAGGGTGTTGCAAAACCTTCTAAAGAAAAAGAAAAAGAAAAAGATGATTTCGAAGGAGAAATCCGATGTTATCGATGTAGAGGCTACGGCCATATTTCAACGGATTGTCCTTCTAAGACATCATACAAAAAGAAGGCTTTGCAAGCAAAAACTTGGGACGATTCTAGTTTCGATGAATCGACCTCAAGTGAAGAGGAAAAAGAAAAAATTGTTGCTTTTCATGCCTCTCTGTAGTAACCGCCCTTAAATTGTATGGTTGGATTTAATTTAATTATTTAATTATCGCGTTCCCCTCCTTTGCGGTCCGACGGTTGGAATAATAATTCATTTTTTTTTTGGACAGACCGTCGGGGCTCGCGGATATTTTTAGACGGTAGAGCTCGCGAAATGGAGCGCGGCGGCGCGACCGGATTATTTTTCCGACTCCGGGATCTCCCAGAATTAATTTCTGAAGGTTACCAGCATTTACGGGTGCCTCAAATAAGCTGTTGGGCGATTGGCACGCTTTTCGGGGTAAGTCGGACCCCGGTTTGTGCCCAAACGACTAATTAATTATTTAGTGTTGAGTTGGAACTTAGGGTTTTTCCCCACTCCTAGTTTCTTTGTGCGTTAGGTCTCGTGCGAGAGAACCCGAACCCCAATTTTCTTTCCCCTCCATCGGTTGGCGTGAAGAATCGAAGCGACGAGACGGGAAGAAGGAACATCCGGTGGAATCCGGCGAACGAGAGCGCAACGATCCTCCTCCTCCTTCCTTTACCGGCAAAAACGAGGTGAGCGATCCGGGTCCTTCCGTTTCTTTTTCGGTATGGGTTTTCCTTCGTGTCGTGTCGCGTGCGAGGCGCGTTTGGGGGACCAAACGGGAGGCCGCCGCCGCCGTGGTTAAACGGGAGGCCGCCGCCGCCGTCACCGTGTTCACGGGATCATCGCCGGAGCCGCCGTGACCGCGGGGTCGCAATCGGAGCGAAAATCGAGGTCACTGTAGGGTTTTCTGGCCGCGGTCCACACGCCCGCGTACACCCGGCGCACGCTGTTCCGGCCCGGGGCTGCAGACCCGGCGCACAAAACTGTGCGCCAGGCCGCGCGGTCCACCGGGCCGGCGTGCGCCCGGCGCACGCCCTCACGGCCCGGGGACGCGGACCCGGTGCACGGGGCGGTGCGCCAGGCCGCGCGGTGCACGCCCTGGGCGTGCACCCGGTGCGCACCGCCATCGCAGGAAGCGGTGGACCCGGCGCGCGCTCCCAGCCGTGCGCGGCCCGGCCCAAGACGGTGCCGGTCCACCGCCGCTGCGTGCTCCCGGCCTGCGCCGCTGCCGCCGCCGTCGTGGACCCGGTCCACGCCTGGACCCGTGCACCCCCTGTTCAGAAAAGAGCCCAGAAGCTCCGTTTTTAGCCCGTTTCGCGCCGTTTCTTAGTGTTTTTAACCACGAAGATATTTTTTAACAAGTATAAATTTATTGTAGCTGTCTGGGCACACAGCGAGGGCGTTCTAGTTGGTGTTTCACGCGTCTTCTCCGTCACGTTGAGGTGGGTTCCTGTTTTACTTTGAGACCGAACGTCGGGTACTTGGTGGATGTATTCCATTTATGCTCAACTCGTATAATGTTATTTATGTTAAATCAAAAAGAAAAGAAAATGGCAAAGTATCTGTTAATACTAACATAGTAGTATTTGTAGACATGTTTATCTGTTGCATTATCATCATCTGGCTACTTGGCTCGAGGTTGCAGCACGCGCACCCGCGGTTTGGCCACCGCTAAGGGTGCGCTTTTCCGGAAAAGTGGTCTATGACCCGTGTAAACCCACGAGGTGACGTAGTGGGGACCCCCGCAGGTGGGGGTTTGTGCGCCGAGGTGCGAGCGGTGTGACCCGTCGGGGTAGGTGCTCGACGTGGTTTACCGAGGTAGGTGCTCGGTTGGATGCCGGGGTAGGTGCCCGGACTAGGTTGTGCAGGTGTGCGAGGTTTTGTCCCCGTGTGGGGGAGAGTGGTTGCTCCGGATAGTTTACGGTTGGCGCACTTCTTTTTCCTGCTTTCCTTATTATTTTACTTTGTCGCTGACTTCCCACATTGTGACAGGGTCCTTTCGGGGGAGCGATAGGCGACGGTGAGGCCGAGACTGGAGCGGTCGGGTCGGTGGAGACCCCGCATTAGTATTATTTACTTCTCCTTTATTGTCGCTTTTCATTTACTGCTGTAGACCCTTGTGTGGATCGCGATACCCTCGTGGGGTCGGTATGGATGTCGGCAACCTTTGCTTTACTTTTAGCTGAACTTACTTTTCCCTTTATATTGGCCGCTTTAAAAAAAAAAAAAAAAGAAACAAAATCAAAGGAATTTCGAAAACCGTTTTCAAAACCTAAGTGTCGTGTGGGCACTGTTTTCAAACCTTGTGGATTTATGGATTTCGAAAAAGGGATTTCAAAACCTAAGTGTCGTGTGGGCACTGTTTTCAAAACTCTGTGGACTTATGCCGTTTTCAAAACCGGATTTAAAAATCTAGATGCCGTGTGGGCGTCGCTTTGTAAAAGCATGGATTTATCCTTTCGAATGGAATGGCCGTAACATTTATGTACTTGTGGCATATATGTGTGAATGCATGGGACCGATGTGATTGATCTACTGGTTGTTTATAGACTCTGTATTAGCCGCGACGCCGTGCACGTACAGGGGAGACTCTGTCCGTGTGCAGAGTGATCCTGTACTTGCGGCGGGTCTGGGCACGCGCCGGGAGGGACTCTTTCAAAAAACTAATATGTGTGAACCGCTTTCGCTAAATGAAAAACCCCGGGGCGTGACAGATTTAGATGGTATCAGAGAGGTTTCGTTCAATCACAACGGTTCGTGCCGACATCCGTGGGGATACCACACTGAACTACAGACGAGCAAATGGAAAGGGCGTAGGAGGTTAGGACGTGAGTGATCGGGGAGGGGGGGAAAAGAGTTTGAGTCCTTTCTCTCTATAGGCAATCCGTCGTTCTTTTAGCAAATGCTAAGCCGATCTTCTTTGTGTGTATAGCAGACATGGTTCGTACTAGATCCTCAGCCGAGGATACCCGAGCGGACGCGACGACGTCGACAGCCGCGGAGAACCAGCTCCTGCGGCAGCAATTGAGGGATATGGCGGGGCAACTGGCAACCCTCACGGACCACGTGCGTCAGCTGACGCAACAGCAGCAGGCTGCGACGGCGACGGCTGCCCCGGTCCCTCCGCAGGGGCCAAATGCGCCAGCAGAGGCGCCACCAGCGGCGACTACTGGACCGATGCCGGGGACCACCAGCAGGGTTATCTTGGAGGAGACTGTGGTCACACCTTCCCCTACCGTGGCTGCCGCCGCCGTGGGGGAGGGGACAACTATGCCGACTGAACGTGATCGGGTGCGAGCCAATCTGAAGGACTTCAGGAAACACGACCCCCCCACGTTCGAAGGAGACACGACCGATCCTTGGGTCGTAGAGAAATGGGTGGGGTCGATGGAGAAGCTCTTCGAAGACTTACTTATGGAGGATCACGAGCGGGTTCCCCTAGCCGTCCACTGCTTGGAGGGGAACGCCCGTTTGTGGTGGAAAACGGTACGCCCCGATCCTGCCAAGAGTACCGCATTCCCGTCTTGGGAAACATTCAAACGGGAGCTGTTCGAGGCCTTCTTCACCAGCAGTGTCAAGAAGCAGTTGGAGGACGACCTGAACCATATACAGCAGGGAAACCGGACAGTCATGGAGTACCAACGGGAGTTCGTCCGCCTAGCGAACTGTGTCCCGTTTGTTATAAGAGACGAGTCCCATAAGGCTCAACTCTTTGTCGACGGCTTGCGGAGTAACATCTTCGAAGTGGTGCAAGCTGCCGACCTACACACCTTTCAGAAAGTGGTCGACAGGGCCACTACGGTGGAGCGGGGGTTCGCGGTCACGCGTGCCAGGAGAGAGAACTCAGCACGACAGGAGGACCGGAAGCGACAACAGCACAACTCGGGGGGGGGCTCTTCTAGCGGGAGCCGACCCCCCAAACGGTGGAGACAGCAAGCGGGACCCCGGGGTGCACCAGCGGGAGGGCCTAGGCCGGGGGATAGGCCCTGCGTGATATGTGGAGGGGCGCACCGAGCCCCTGAGTGCCCCCAGCGACAAGATCACTGTTTCCGCTGCGGCAAACAGGGGCACTTCCGTTACAACTGCCCCTTGGTTCTGGGAGGGGCTACTGCAACAGCCACGGCACCATCGCAACAGTTTTCTGGACGAGGGAAGGCACCTGTGGCGTCGAGCTCTAGACCCCCCGCGCCACCACGGGAGGGGGAGAAACAACCACAAGCAGGCGGGCGGGTTTACTCAATGACCCGCCAGGAGTCAGATCCACCTGAGGACGTACTTGCAGGTATTGTTTCCGTTTCGAATTCCCGCGCTAGAACTCTTTTCGACACCGGAGCAACACACTCTTTTATTTCTTGTGACTACGTGTTCATGCATGACCTGGAGGAGACACCGCTTCCGGATCGGATGACCGTCCAAACGGCGGCTGGGACCTTGGAGGCGGTTAACTACGTGGCCTCCTGCCCGATCCGGTTTGGGCGGCGGTTGTCTTGCCCGTGGGACTTGGTGGTGATACCCTTGAAGGAATACGACGCCGTGTTGGGCATGGACTGGCTAGCGAGGTACCGGGCGCTCATCGATTGCGAGAAAAGACAGCTGCGACTGCAAGAACCGGGTTTCCCTGAGCACGTATACCTGGCGTGCAAGAGTACCACTTTCCCTACGGTTATCTCAGCGGCAAGAGCCAGAAGACTAGTTGAGGGTGGGTGTGTAGCCTACTTGGCGTCGGTGGACCTGATCGCCCGCCCGACGGGCACACCGTCAGACATTGCGGTGGTGAGGGACTTCCCCGACGTTTTCCCGGCAGAGCTACCAGGGATGCCTCCCGAGCGTGAAGTAGTTTTCCCTATCGAACTCCTACCCGGTACTCAACCTATTACGAAGGCGCCCTACCGAATGGCCTTCGCAGAGCTGAAGGAGCTCAAGGCACAACTTGAAGACCTATTGGACAAGGGATTTATCAGGCCGAGCGTGTCACCTTGGGGCGCGCCGGTCCTCTTTGTGCGAAAGAAGGACGGAAGTTTACGACTCTGCATCGACTACAGAGGGAATCGCAGTGGATCCTAAGAAGGTGGAATCTGTACTCAGCTGGCAGCCGCCAACCACAGTGACGGAGATTCGCAGTTTCCTGGGCCTGGCAGGATACTACCGACGTTTCGTCGAGGGTTTCTCGAAGATAGCCGCCCCTCTGAACCGGCTAACAAGAAAAGGAGTGAAATTCGTTTGGACGGACCAATGTCAAGTGAGTTTCGAAGAACTGAAGAGAAGGCTAACCAGAGCGCCCGTACTCGTTTTGCCGATTCCCGGTGAAGACTACGAAGTGTACTGCGACGCGTCCAGAATCGGCCTTGGGGGTGTGTTGATGCAACAAGGAAGGGTAATAGCCTATGCCTCCAGACAGCTAAAGGACTACGAGAAGAACTACCCAACGCACGATTTGGAGTTGGCCGCGGTAGTGTTTGTTTTGAAACTGTGGAGACACTATCTCTTTGGTGTCCACTGTACGGTATTCTCGGATCACCAAAGTCTAAAATACTTGTTTACCCAGAAGGAGTTAAACCTACGACAGAGACGGTGGTTAGAACTATTAAAGGATTACGACTTGTCAATCCAATACCACCCCGGAAAAGCTAACGCGGTGGCGGATGCGTTGAGTAGAAAGGCGCAGCAAGGAGAGACACCTGCAGGCGGGTTAACTGAACAGGACATCTTGATCACGGAGTTTGCGCGCATGAAGTTGGAAGTGGTACCGGCAGGCACGGTTGCACGACTGCTATCCTTGGTAGTCAAGCCCACACTGTTCGAGAGAATTCGGGAAGGACAACAGACTGACCCTCATTTACAGCTCGTGCGAGACAAGATATCTCCCGACCAAGAGAACGACTTTTCAGTGGAAGCCGACGGCACCCTACGTTTTCGTGGGCGGATCTGCGTGCCAGATTCGAAAGAGTTGAAGGAGGAAATCTTATCAGAGGCACACTGCACCCCTTATGCGGCGCATCCGGGAGGTACAAAGATGTACAGGGACCTTAAGCAGACATTCTGGTGGCCAAAATTGAAGATGGATGTGACACGACATGTAGCTCACTGCTTGGTGTGTCAACAGATCAAGGCGGAGCATCAGCGACCCGCAGGAAAACTACAGCCGCTACCAGTGCCAGAATGGAAGTGGGATCAAATCACCATGGATTTTGTCACTGGGTTCCCACGCTCGCAGCAGGGCCACGACGCGATCTGGGTCGTTGTGGACCGTTTAACCAAGTCAGCGCACTTCCTACCGATTCATACGACGTGGACCCGGGATCGACTAGCCCAGGTGTACCTTAGCGAGATAGTAAGATTACATGGGGTTCCAACATCTATTACCTCAGACAGGGACACGCGCTTTGTCTCAAAGTTTTGGCAAAGCCTACAACGGGCTTTAGGGACCAGACTGCAGTTTAGCACAGCCTTCCACCCCCAGACTGATGGACAGTCTGAGCGGGTGATCCAGACCCTAGAGGACCTACTACGCGCCTGTGTACTTGATTGGGGTGACGGTTGGTCACGCTACTTGCCCCTCGTGGAATTCGCCTACAACAACAGCCACCAAGCCAGCATACAGATGGCGCCCTTCGAAGCTTTATATGGAAGACGTTGTCGATCCCCGATCTGTTGGGACGACTTGGGAGAGCGGAAGTTCTTGGGACCCGACTTGGTGGAAGAAACTGAAGCAAAGATACGACTCATCCGACAGCGCCTACTAACCGCTCAGAGTCGACAGAAAAGCTACGCAGACCGTAGGCGGCGCGACTTAGAATTCCAGGTGGGAGATCACGTGCTCTTACGTGTCTCGCCAACCAAGGGGATCAAACGCTTCGGGCTGAAAGGCAAGCTGAGCCCGCGGTTTGTGGGGCCATTCGAAATCCTGGAGCGCATCGGCCCGGTGGCTTACCGCCTTGCCCTACCACCTAACCTCGACCGTGTCCACGACGTGTTCCACGTCTCGATGCTCAGAAGATACCTCTCCGACCCATCACATGTTCTGGACGTCTCCACCCTAGAGCTGAAGGAGGACCTAAGCTTCGAGGAAACCCCGGTGCGGATCCTAGCAAGGGAAAGTAAAACGCTGAGAAACCGAGCCATTCCCTACGTGAAGGTGCTTTGGAGCAACCATGAGGAACGAGAAGCGACGTGGGAGTTGGAGTCAAAAATGAGGGAGACCTACCCCGATCTTTTCACCGCGACCCAGGATTAAGTTTCGAGGACGAAACTTGTTTTTAAGAGGTGAGTGGTGTAGTAACCGCCCTTAAATTGTATGGTTGGATTTAATTTAATTATTTAATTATCGCGTTCCCCTCCTTTGCGGTCCGGCGGTTGGAATAATAATTCGTTTTTTTTTGGGACAGACCGTCGGGGCTCGCGGATATTTTTAGACGGTAGAGCTCGCGAAATGGAGCGCGGCGGCGCGACCGGATTATTTTTCCGACTCCGGGATCTCCCAGAATTAATTTCTGAAGGTTACCAGCATTTACGGGTGCCTCAAATAAGCTGTTGGGCGATTGGCACGCTTTTCGGGGTAAGTCGGACCCCGGTTTGTGCCCAAACGACTAATTAATTATTTAGTGTTGAGTTGGAACTTAGGGTTTTTCCCCACTCCTAGTTTCTTTGTGCGTTAGGTCTCGTGCGAGAGAACCCGAACCCCAATTTTCTTTCCCCTCCATCGGTTGGCGTGAAGAATCGAAGCGACGAGACGGGAAGAAGGAACATCCGGTGGAATCCGGCGAACGAGAGCGCAACGATCCTCCTCCTCCTTCCTTTACCGGCAAAAACGAGGTGAGCGATCCGGGTCCTTCCGTTTCTTTTTCGGTATGGGTTTTCCTTCGTGTCGTGTCGCGTGCGAGGCGCGTTTGGGGACCAAACGGGAGGCCGCCGCCGCCGTGGTTAAACGGGAGGCCGCCGCCGCCGTCACCGTGTTCACGGGATCATCGCCGGAGCCGCCGTGACCGCGGGGTCGCAATCGGAGCGAAAATCGAGGTCACTGTAGGGTTTTCTGGCCGCGGTCCACACGCCCGCGTACACCCGGCGCACGCCGTTCCGGCCCGGGGCTGCAGACCCGGCGCACAAAACTGTGCGCCAGGCCGCGCGGTCCACCGGGCCGGCGTGCGCCCGGCGCACGCCCTCACGGCCCGGGGACGCGGACCCGGTGCACGGGGCGGTGCGCCAGGCCGCGCGGTGCACGCCCTGGGCGTGCACCCGGTGCGCACCGCCATCGCAGGAAGCGGTGGACCCGGCGCGCGCTCCCAGCCGTGCGCGGCCCGGCCCAAGACGGTGCCGGTCCACCGCCGCTGCGTGCTCCCGGCCTGCGCCGCTGCCGCCGCCGTCGTGGACCCGGTCCACGCCTGGACCCGTGCACCCCCTGTTCAGAAAAGAGCCCAGAAGCTCCGTTTTTAGCCCGTTTCGCGCCGTTTCTTAGTGTTTTTAACCACGAAGATATTTTTTAACAAGTATAAATTTATTGTAGCTGTCTGGGCACACAGCGAGGGCGTTCTAGTTGGTGTTTCACGCGTCTTCTCCGTCACGTTGAGGTGGGTTCCTGTTTTACTTTGAGACCGAACGTCGGGTACTTGGTGGATGTATTCCATTTATGCTCAACTCGTATAATGTTATTTATGTTAAATCAAAAAGAAAAGAAAATGGCAAAGTATCTGTTAATACTAACATAGTAGTATTTGTAGACATGTTTATCTGTTGCATTATCATCATCTGGCTACTTGGCTCGAGGTTGCAGCACGCGCACCCGCGGTTTGGCCACCGCTAAGGGTGCGCTTTTTCGGAAAAGTGGTCTATGACCCGTGTAAACCCACGAGGTGACGTAGTGGGGACCCCCGCAGGTGGGGGGTTTGTGCGCCGAGGTGCGAGCGGTGTGACCCGTCGGGGTAGGTGCTCGACGTGGTTTACCGAGGTAGGTGCTCGGTTGGATGCCGGGGTAGGTGCCCGGACTAGGTTGTGCAGGTGTGCGAGGTTTTGTCCCCGTGTGGGGGAGAGTGGTTGCTCCGGATAGTTTACGGTTGGCGCACTTCTTTTTCCTGCTTTCCTTATTATTTTACTTTGTCGCTGACTTCCCACATTGTGACAGGGTCCTTTCGGGGGAGCGATAGGCGACGGTGAGGCCGAGACTGGAGCGGTCGGGTCGGTGGAGACCCCGCATTAGTATTATTTACTTCTCCTTTATTGTCGCTTTTCATTTACTGCTGTAGACCCTTGTGTGGATCGCGATACCCTCGTGGGGTCGGTATGGATGTCGGCAACCTTTGCTTTACTTTTTAGCTGAACTTACTTTTCCCTTTATATTGGCCGCTTTAAAAAAAAAGAAAAAAGAAACAAAATCAAAGGAATTTCGAAAACCGTTTTCAAAACCTAAGTGTCGTGTGGGCACTGTTTTCAAACCTTGTGGATTTATGGATTTCGAAAAAGGGATTTCAAAACCTAAGTGTCGTGTGGGCACTGTATTCAAAACTCTGTGGACTTATGCCGTTTTCAAAACCGGATTTAAAAATCTAGATGCCGTGTGGGCGTCGCTTTGTAAAAGCATGGATTTATCCTTTCAAATGGAATGGCCGTAACATTTATGTACTTGTGGCATATATGTGTGAATGCATGGGACCGATGTGATTGATCTACTGGTTGTTTATAGACTCTGTATTAGCCGCGACGCCATGCACGTACAGGGGAGACTCTGTCCGTGTGCAGAGTGATCCTGTACTTGCGGCGGGTCTGGGCACGCGCCGGGAGGGACTCTTTCAAAAAACTAATATGTGTGAACCGCTTTCGCTAAATGAAAAACCCCGGGGCGTGACACTCTCAAATTCCCTCTTCTAATATTTGCTTATCATCTTTAATCACTGACTCTATTCCTTTGATTTTGCATGAAACATCAACATCCGGCGGAGAGTCATCAAGTGAGGGGGAGTCAGATGAAGAAGAACTCGTTGAGGCATACCAACAACTTCTTGCGGAATCGAAGAAGATGGCCAAGCATATCAAGAAGTTGAGGAAGCAACGAATTGAGGTTTAAGACGAGAATCAAGCTTTAAAGATCAAACTTCATGATCTCGAGGAGGAACAAGGACGGTTATTGGATAACAATAAAATCCTCCAAGAAAAGTTATACCAATCGGAGACGAATGCAAAATCATATATGGACAAGATTGGTTTCCTTGAAAAACAGTTTGATGAAATTCATGTCACCAATCAAGCTTTGACCAAGCAAGTTCATGAACTTAAATCCGACATACAAAGGCTTTCAACCGGTTCCAAGAAACTAGAAAGTATGTCCGGATTAGGTCAAACAAGCAAGGTTGGTTTGGGATTTAAAAAGAACCAAACTGTGCATGCTTCAAGTTCCACAATGAAATTGAGAGGAAGAACTTGTCACTTATGTGGACTTGAAGGACACTTGGTGAAGAATTGCCCGAAAAAGAAGAAAAATCCTTCGGCAACTTCATCTACGGAGCGAACTCAACGGAATCAAAAGACACATCAAGTCAAAGAAGTTCACTCAACCCACCAAAGGTCCGAGCCACAACATCAATCATTCAAGTGGATCATTGCAAGGCAAAGACCTAAGGTGGACCAACAGTCAAAGCTACCAACCCCGGGCACAATGAATCAAGACAACCCAAAATCCGACGATTTTGGATTCGGAAAGGTGATATCTTTCCTTGTCTTAAGTTCTAAATAGCTTATGACTGTATGTAATGCTTTGATTGGTTTTCCCTTCATATTTTTCTTAATCTTTGCATTACATGTTTTTCAATGCTCTTTATTTTTATACTTTGTTTTTGAACAAAAGGGTTTTTATTGAACAAGTGCATTGAATAAAAAGGGCTTCACGTTCATTCACTCCAAATTAATTTTATATGGATTATCAACTTTACTCCATAATCATAATCTTGAAGATACTTCATTATAGGAGTTTTTGATAGTTATAAGCATCAAATTTTAGAAATCATGTGTGATCTTTAGATGCTTAATCTATCTAGGTTGTGTGAAGTCTTTGTGACAACACAAGTGCTATAAACATTCTAAAAATCCTGTGTTGCACTCAAGAACAAACAAAAATATTTTTGAGCATTGGTTATATTGACTTTAATTGCATCTTTTCACGCATTTAGAAATCTATTATGCTTTTGACATCATAATATTTCGATGTTGCAATGATCATTTATGTTAATTAATTCATCTTTTAAGTGATCAAAGTCAATTTCTCTCTCAATGATCTCTTGGTATAGTCATTATCTTATTTGACTATTTAGTCGAGTATGAATGCGGGATCAATTTTTGGTTGAATACCTTATATATTAAATAATTGATAGCCAATTGAGGGGGAGTCAAAGAAAAGTAAAATGCTCAAAAGATGTGGAAAGAGTTACATCCCAATGAGGAGTGTGAAAACTACCACCACATGGAGGAAAGAGCTACCACCTCGGTCGTCCGAGTACTGTGTGCAGCTACCACATGAATACCAAGCATGGTTTTGTCAATTTTGATTAACTAAAATGCATGATTGAAATACTTGACTCTGTCAAATTTCAAGGTTGGTATAAGGTGGGATTTTTAACGAAAGATGCTCAAAGAGCCACTCTCTTCAACAGATTGTCTAGATATATTATCTAACTTATCTGGGATTTCAAACATCTATTGATCTTGGTATTTCATTTTCTTTACCAAATTGATGATTTGATAAAGGCATTACGCATAAGATCATGTTAGATGTGATTGAAGTTGTTCAACTTTAAGGGTTTTAATTTTCATAAATTTTCGTTTCATTTTTGAGTATTTTTGATAGATTTGGTATAATCTATTTCTTGTTGCATGAAACGATGACTTTTGTTTAAAGTTGATGCGCTAAAGTGCTTACATACTTTTTCTGGTTATTATGGAATTTTTCTAAATTATTCTGATGAAAGGGTAGAATTCAAGATTGATGTCATTTGGAAATCTCCGTAAGTCATCTTTGTAAATTCGTTACATCTTGATAGAGTTTGGATCTCAAGATTATTTTTGATGACTTGTGTTTGATGAATATAACATGAAAAACTGTTTATAATGTTTTATCTTTGTTTTTCATGATTTAGGAGTAAATCTTTTTAATTTTGTGAAATTAATTGGATTGAATGACATTTTGTTAATTCATTGGTTAAAGCACTTAAATTGATTTCTTGATGGAATACAAATCGGTATTTGAAAAGATTCTAAAATCTGGATTTGTTTCAAGGAATTATTTGATTTTTGCCTTCTGGTACCGGTACGCAATCTGCATTTTTGTTATATACCGGAACTGAGCTTTTATCTCTCTTTCTCTATGAACTAATGTTGTTAGTGATTTCCTTTTGTCTAGTATGTTCACTGTTTGACAATTTGTGACAAAAAGGGGGAGAACGAAAATGATGATCGTATCACAAAGGGGGAGAACATAGATACTCAAGAACATGGAGAACATGGAAAACATGTTAGAGATGCTCAAGATAGGGGGAGACAAAGAAAAAATTGAAAGAGCCGAAAAACAAAAGAACCAAAAGGACGAATCAAATGTAGGATTTTAATTTCTAACGACTAACGTTTGATTTTGTTTGGAGTTTTGTTTTGCAGGAATTACATCACTTTAAGACTCCAAGTCCTAAGTCATAGAGTATGTTCTAGGACTGTTTGGTTCAAATGTAATTTTGTATTTATTGGATCTTTCACGCAAAGAAAATCAATGTTCTGGTGATGCCATTGAATTTCGATTTTTTTTTGGTTTAAGATGAGTGACTTGAGCGTTTTTATGTATTTTTGGGTTTTGTCACGAAATTGCCAAAGGGGGAGATTGTTACGGCATTTTGGTGTTGGCATATTTCGTGAGTCAAGTCAGTGAGTTGAGTCGGAGTCTTAAAGGGATCAAATTGTCAATCAGCAATCAAAGACTTAGAGAAGATTCAACAAGAGCTCAAGTTGACACTCAGTGTCTTGAGTCTTGAAGATTGAAGATGAAGAATTGTGGATCAGTTACATCAATCTCAAGAAGAAAGTATTCAAAAGGATCAGGTATGTTTAACTAAATAATTTTGGTGATCCGAATACTTTCTTATAGTGTAGAAACACTTGGATGAATTTTTAATTGCATAAAAATCAAAAACTGGACATGGGACATGTTCAGGATCCGGATCAGACAATCCAATCCGGATCCCGAAGGGTGATTGTTCATTGGCAAATCCAATCCGGATCCTAGGCCATTCCGATCCGGATCCCGAACATGGGACTTTGCTGAATTGCATGAACGATCCGGATCGGACCTTGCAATCCGGATCCCGAACCCTTGGTTTTCTGGAATCGTCAATCTCGTTACGACGATCCGGATCGCAGTAAATCCGATCCGGATCGCCGTCCTGAAAAATTCCAGATAAGGTATGTTTTTGATTCTTATCTCTTTCCAAAGGTTTCTAAACTATAAATAGACACTTAGGGTTTCTCAAGAACGACCGACCAATACCGAAAACACTTGAGAGCAACCCTAGAGGCTAGGTTTTTATCGTTCTTCTTTATAGCCTCTTTTAGGTCAATTCGACGGTTCTTCCAAGATCTATCTTTTGTCGAATTGATCTAGTCTTTGCTTAGAGATTTCTTCTACGGTTCCTCAATGATAATCTAAGCAAAGGATCACCATCGAAGCCTATATTCTTATCGGCTAGTTTGCGTCGTGGATTCGACGTGGCATCGTGGATTCGGTGTGCTAAAGGCGTTTCGTGGATTCGAAACGTGTGCTCGTGGATTCGAGTGGCGTTCGTGGATTCGAACGTGTGCAGTGGACGTGCAATCGGTGAGCGCAAGGTCCGAAGAAGTTGAAGGAGGGGTTTGAGTCCGTGGAGTCGGTAATCACCTTGTTATTCTTCTTTTCTTAGTGGATTGTTATTGCGTGTTGGTCCCGTGATTTTTCTCCTGGATTGGAGTTTCCACGTATATCTCGGTGTGCTATTTTTATTTTCCGCATTGGTTTTTATTTTGCACTGAGATTGAGTTTTTTTATATTACACCTATTCACCCCCCCTCTAGGTGTTTGATAGTACCTATTTAGATCCTTGGGATCCTAAAAACCAACACCACCGGACCCACACGCTCTAGGATCTCAAACGGTCCACGTACCTCGGACTTAATTTCCCTCTCGGCCGAACGTCGGGTCCCTTTCGAAGGCGACACTCGCAGCAAAACACGTGCTCCCCCACTGCCAATTCCAACTCTCGTCGCCTGCGGTCTGCGTAACTTTTCTGTCTGCTCTGGGCGCGTCAGCAGTCGCTGCCTGATGAGGCGCACCTTTGCCTCGGTTTCATCGACCAAATCCCGGTCCAACCATTTACGCTCTCCCAAGTCATCCCAGCATAAAGGCGACCGACAGCGGCGTCCGTACAAAGCTTCGTATGGCGCCATCTTAATGCTGGCTTGGTAACTGTTATTATAGGCGAATTCCACAAGTGGCAGGTATTGAGACCATCCGTCGCCAGGTCTAGCACACATGCCCGCAGCATGTCTTCAAGGATCTGGATCACCCGCTCTGATTGTCCGTCGGTTTGCGGGTGAAAGGCCGTGCTAAAATGCAGTTTAGTCCCCATTGCTCGCTGCAAACTTTGCCAAAAATTCGACACGAACCGCGTGTCTCTGTCCGATGTGATGGACGCAGGTACACCATGCAATCTCACTATCTCATCTATGTAGGTCCGTGCCAGCCGCTCCCGTGTCCACGTCGTATGTATCGGCAGGAAGTGGGCGGATTTCGTCAACGGTCTACTATGACCCATATCGCGCGTCGTGCCCTTGGGATGATCTCGGAAAACCTGTCACAAAATCCATCGTGACCATCTCCCACTTCCACTCCGGCATCGGGCAACGGCTGCAACTTTCCTGCTGGACGCTGGTGTCAGCCTTCACTGCTGGCATACCAGGCAGTGTGCCACGAATCGAGGTCACATCTTCCTTCATCTTGGGCCACCAGAAGGTTTGTTTGACATCCTTGTACATCTTCGTTCCCCGGGGTGCACCGCATAAGGGGCGGTATGCGCCTCCTCAGGATCTCTTCCTTGAGTTCCGGTAGATCCGGGCACCAGATTCGTCCCCGAAAACATATCGTGCCATAGCATTCCATCGCGAAATCGCCTCCTTGGTCTGTGGGTAGCCTATCTCGCACAAGTTGTAGCTGGGTATCCTCGATTGCCCTTCACGGATTCTGTCCAATAGGGTTGGTCGGACCACCAGGGTCATGAGTCGTGCGACCGTTCCTGCTGGTACTACCTCCAGTCTCAATTGTGAAAATTCCGCAATCAAGCGGTCCTGTTGGGTGAGGGCGTTCGTCACTGATTCTACCGTCTGCCCTTTGCGGCTTAAGGCATCCGCCACCACGTTCGCCTTCCCAGGGTGGTAATGGATGGTTAAATCATAATCCTTTAGTAATTCGAGCCACCGCTTTTGCCGCAAATTCAGCTCATCTGGGTGAAAAGGTATGTTAAGCTCTGATCGTCTGAATACACTGTTGTGTGTTCCATCACAAGTAGTGCCTCCATACTTGAGGACGATACAACCGCTGCAAGCTCCAGATCGTGCACGGGTAGTTCCTCTCGTACTCCTTGAGTTGCCTCGACGCATAGGCTATAACGTAACCCGTTGCATGAGCACTCCGCCGAGACCGTTTTCCCGCGACGCGTCGCAGTATACCTCGTAGCCTCGCCGGTTCCGGTAGAGCGAGCACCGGGGCTCGCGTTAACTTGTCCTTGAGTTCTTCGAAACTCTTATGCATGTCTCCGTCCATATGTACTTTTCTCCTTTACGGTCAGGCGAGTGAGGGGCCAAAGCTATCTGGAGAAGCCTTCCACGAAGCGTCTATAATACCTGCTAGCCCCAGAAGCTTCTAAGCTCAATTACCGGCCGTCGGTCTGGGCCAGTCAGTCTTACCGAATCAATCTCTTTGGGTCGACCGCAACCCCAGCAGCCGACACGACATGCCCCAGGAAGTCCAACCTCGCGAAGCCAAAACTCACACTTTTTGAGTTTGGCGTAGAGTCTTTCTGTTCGCGTAAAGTTTGGAGGACTACAGCTGTAGATGCTCTTCATGCTCCTCATCGTACGGGAATAGATGAGGATGTCGTCAATGAAGACTACACGAAACATTCCAAGAAGGGTTAAACACCCTTATTCTCATGTCCATGAATACCGCCGGGGCATTTGTGAGCCCGAACGGCTTACGGTGAACTCGAAGTGACCATAGCGAGTCCGGAATGCTGTCTTCGAATGTCCTCGCCCCTAACTCGGAGCTGATGGTAACCGGACTGCAGATCGTTTTAGAGAACCCGTTGCTCCCCCTGTAACTGATCAAACAGGTCGTCAATCCGTGGTAATTGGTATCTTGTTTACTCTTCGATGTTGCACCTTGTTTAATTCTCGATAGTCGATG
>JAQOTM010001888.1:0-24262 GCA_029168755.2 Tillandsia fasciculata
TGACGCCACTCTTAGGCGTCGGAATCTGTCTTCCTGTCGGCGGGGAATTCCCGCCGACGGCAAGAGTCTGACCTGCTGTTGGACCATTCCAACAAGTGCGGTCACCTGCTATCACAGCTCGTGTACCTCGTTTGACCCCGAGCCCTCACGTGATTCGAGTCAAACAGGTGCGCCTATCTATGTGGTGTCATCGCTAATATGCACACCACAACGAAACAAAGCCCAAACTTAGCCATTTGAGCAATGCGTAGTCTATACACCGACAAAAAGGCTCGTCGACCCAATCATGCGAAAGTATAAGAGGGTACTCCTTTTCATCTCCAACATTACGTTGTCGGCCGCCCCAACGTAATATCCGAAAAATGAAAGCTCGTTGCCCTCGATCAGTCCCAACATCCTTTTTGGGAACAACAATAACCAATCGAATACTTTCGCCCAACAATCCACGCACTCTCTCGTGCTAATCCCTAGGGTCTCCCTAAGGTTGCTAACCACCTAGGACTATTCCTAGGCTCTGATACCACTCTAATCTGTCACGCCCCGAGTCCGCCAGTTTGTACGGTTCGGGCACGCCAACAGACCCGCCAATCGGGTATGACCTTTTCACTACCCGAAAGGAACGGTAATATCCATAATCAACAAACAAGTGTATGCGGAAGCTCAATATCAGAGTACTAAAAATCACTACAAATTAAAACTTTCATTTATTAAACAAACAGTTTAAGCGGAAATGAAAGCATACCAGAGTGAACCATAAATTAAACTTATTACACTTTACATTCTGAACTTGCAAATAAAATTATTACAATTCTCTTTACATAATTCCTCACCATACAAGTTCACTCAAGAAATATATAAATGGGATACCTCTGCTAGACCCTCTAGGTCTCTATGCTGCTGGGCCCTTGCCCCTGTCGTATGCCTCGCCGTCTGCATCTGGACCGTCTCGACCGCTGCATCCACACCCGAACCTGTGGGGGGAGTCACCCAAGGGGTGTGAGAACTACGATCTGAGTTCCCAGTGGGTTCAACCACCGAGAGAAAGTGTCCTACACCACTTGGTCCAATGGAAGCAATAATAATAGTGCTAGGAAACTAAAATCCTCAATATCAAATGCAGCTATATGCATCACTGTCTGTATATACATATGCACTACACTGTATACTAGGCTACCATATAATAGGTCACTACACTATCTGTGTATACTCATCGACCCAGCACTACTCTGTCTAGCCACACTAGGCTGCTAAGCACCAACTCGGCCACTATGCCGCTGTATACAGGGTCAAACTAACCCGGCCACCTTGGCCACTCTATTTTTCTTTATTCTTTAGATTCTGGTGCTTTAGTTCAAGTTAACCCTCAGAAATTCTTATCCAACGGGCCCGAGCCCGGTAGTCCTGCTACCATAAGATAAGATTTCTAAGGTTGCCGATAACACCGCAAGTGTTACCCCGCCCAACGGGGAACTTGTCATACGGGTCACTGCCCGGGAGAGGGACACTGCCCTTGGCTCCGACAAGATCTACGTTTCACCCCGAAGTACGCCCGTTTTATCTCTTTTTATTTCTTTCTTTTTTCTTTTTCTTTATTTTCTTTCTTTCTTTCTCTTTTTACTTTAGTTCTTAGCCTCTTTGCCTTTGAACACTTGCTTTTCCTTCTTATTCGAGCTTATAGCTCCCTTTTTGCCACTGGCAAATCTCTTTCTCTTTCCTTGAGCATTTAGCTCCTTGCTTTCACTTTAAGCCTTCGAAAGTACCTCGTCCGACGGGTCACTGCCCAGGGAGTCCTGCTCCACTTGACGAGTCTCAAATTCGAAGGCGCCATTTACATTCTCTTTATACTTTTTAGCCACTTTTAGCTTGCTTTTAAACTTTGCCTTTTTAACAATTACCTCTTATCCTAGGTCTTGCCATAAGGATAACTAGAGAGTCTCCTGGACTCTTAAACATTTCTCTTTTATTTCTTTAACTCAAATTGAAGTTAAAGTTATTATCCATTTGCCCAGACACCCTATGACTTTCTAGGGTTATATTTATTAATTCTTTAACCTTGGGATCTCATCCCACTTTTCTGATTCCTCACTGAATCCTAGAGTTAACTTAACTCTATTTTCCTGCTCCACTATTAACTTAGAGTTACACTGACTCTAATTTCATGTTCCACTGTTATCTTAGCATTACATTGACTCTACTTTCCTGTTTCCCTTTCATGTCTCCACACTTGATCCATTTTTCCATCCTCTTGATTCCTTACTGAATCCTAGAGTCAACTTGACTCTATTTTTCTGTCTGTGAGTTTAACTCTTCTAGCTCAACTTAGGTTCCCTTTACCTAAGTTCCATGTCATACTTGTCCTAGAGTTCCTTGTCTCTATGCTGACCTCTAGTTCACCTTAGGTTTCCTTTACCTAAGTTCCATGTCATATACATCCTAGAGTTCCTGACTCTATGTTGATCACTCTATCCAGTGTCCTTAGGTTATCACCTAAGACCATGCCACTCGTCCACCCTAGGATAACTCCTAAGTTGATGTCACTCGTCAAACCCCTAAACTAGGTTTTCTCCTAGTCTTACTACCAACAAGTTCTGTTCCCTTATGTCACATGATTCCTAGGGTTGTACCCTAACATGATCACAGTCATACATAATTATTCATTTCTACGTATGCAATTATTTTCATATCCATCATAAAATAATATTTATTATCTATGCATGCAATTACCATCAATTTAGATAAGTCAAGAATCGCCTTTTTTTTTTCCCTATTCTCTTTACACATGCACATTAATCATCTCCCTTTTGGCAACCAACAGTTGTGTTTTCCATCTGTGTCCATCTACACATACCAATTTATCCCCTATTTGGATAAATCATAAATGTCACTTTTCCTCTAAATATCTCTACACATGCACATTTCATCTGTCTTTGGCAACCAACAGTTGCACTTCTCACCTGTGTTCCTCTAAACATGTAATCTTAATCATAATTACCTAACGCCTCTAACAGGCTACTATCATGCTTCGAATCGAAAAGCAAAGGAGCAAGGGGAGAGGTCACCCAATTTCGGCAGAATTCCCACCTTGTAGTGTACCCAATTGCTTGTAGACACTTGCAATTGGTCTCCGCGCGATTCCACTTGTTTCCTCGAGCTTGCACGCAAAACGGTGCACTTACCTCGAGTCCGCACGCAAAACGGTGCACGTCCACCAAACCTGCACGCAAAACGGTGCACGTCAGAAAAATTGACACGCAAAACGATGCGCGCCACTTCAGTCGGCACGCAAAACGATGCGCGTCAACTCAACCTGCACGCAAAACGGTGCACGTTCGACTGTAGGGTTGCACGCAAAACGGTGCATATTTTTTCTAGTCCCTGCACGCAAAACGATGCAAATATTAGGTCGGCACGCAAAACGGTGCGCGACAACACAACCGGCACGCAAAACGAAGCACGTACCTCAAATCTGCACGCAAAATGGTGCACGTTCGACTGTAGGGTTGCACGCAAAACGATGCACATTTTTTCTAGTCCTGCACGCAAATCGATTCAAAATATTAGGGTCGGCACGCAAAACGGTGCGCGACAACACAACCGGCACGTAAAACGGAGCACGTACCTCAAATCTGCACGCAAAACGGTGCACGTCGACTTTAGGATTGCACGCAAAATGGTGCACGTTTTTCTAGCCCTGCACAAAAAATGATGTATATTATTAAAACTGCACGCAAAACGGTGTGCGACAAATGATCTGCACGCAAAACGTGCATTTCTTTCCACAACTAGCACGCAAAACGAGGCGCGCAAAATTGCCCCTGACAGTCCGCGCAGCAAAACGGCGCAGTATAACTCGGTCCTAACACGCAATACGGTAATGGGGTCAAATCCAAACCCAAAGGAGGCATAAAATTGTGCCAAAAATATCGTGAAAATAAACGTTACCTTCGTACAGTCGCGCCGGCCCATCGACTTTGGGACGCCTCGCGCGCCTCCACGAGGTTCACGGCGCGCCGTTCCTCCTCACGAAATCCCCTCTTTCTTTTTCTCTCTCTCTCTCTCTCTCTCTCCTCTCTCCTCTCTTTCTCTCGTGCTCGGGTGGAGAAGAAGAAGGAGAAAAGGGAAGGCTGGTGCGGAGAAGGATGAAGAAGAAGAGAATAAGAAGAAGGAGGAGGAGGAGGGTTCATGAACCGGGTCCACGAAGACCTCCAATGAGGAACCGCCGGGTGGCGGTCCACCACGCAGGGGGCGCGCACCAGGTCCAAGCGCGCCTCCACGCCACGCGGTGCAACGTCCCCGCGCACAGATGCGCGCCAGCTGTGCGCATTGCGCAGCGCGCCGCGCGCCTTGGAAATCCGTTTTTGTCTCGTTTTCTGTCCGTTTTTCGTCCGTTTCCGTCCAAATTTGACAGGCGGCTTCGTTTTAGCTTAATTTACCACAGAAAATTTTAAATTTTCAGTTTGGGCCATTTCTGGGCCACCAAAAGCCTCGCTGTATCTAGAATCATTGGTGGACCCCGTTCTCACAATCCGGGTATCCGATCAACACGAAATTTTTACTGTGGCCTAAAAATATAATTACGAAGCTCCCCAAATTTTCTCAGAATTTTTCGACACTGTTGGCGGAGCCCGTTCTCACTATTCGGCATCCGATCAACGTGAAATTTTTTTCTGTGGTCTTAAAACATATTTACGGGGCTCCCGTAATTTTTTCGGAATTTTCCGACACTGTGAATTTTTCACTAAAAATCTGGCCCCCCTTTCTCAAATAAATCTTTAGATCTCTCCATTTTAACCCGATTTGGGCCCAACTCGCGTCCAAATGTTCCTTACTTCCCCAACTTTCATAACAATAGTATTTCATACCACCTTTATTTACATTTATTTATGTGCCGAAAATCCGGTACTTTACAGGGAGGGTGGTCAGGTTGTGCAGGTGTTCGTGTTTTATTTTCCCTCTTGGGAGGGTGGTTGCTCCGGATAGTCTTACGGTTGGCTTTACTACTTTTTCCTGCTTTATTATTAGTATTATCGTGTCGCTGACTTCCCACTCCGTGACAGGTTCCTTCAGGGGTGAGAGCTAGGCGACGGTGAGGCCGGGTCAGGAGCTTTCGGGTCCATTGAGACCTCAGACTGTATTTTTCTCCTTTCTTTCGCATTTCATTTACTACTTGTAGACTATTGTGTGGTTCTCGATACCCTCGTGGGGTCGGTGTGGATGTCGGTATTTTCTCTCTCTAGTTATGTGGATGCTGAGTTATTTCTTATCTCTGTTCGGCCGTTTTTCAAAAGAAAAGAAAGAAAAAGAAAAAGGAATTGTGAAAATCGTTTTCAAAACTTGGGTGTCGTGTGGGCACCGTTTTCAAAATCTTATGGACTTATGGATTTTAGAAAACGGATTTCAAAACCTGAGTGTCGTGTGGGCACTGTTTTAAAAACTCTGTGGATTTATGGTTTTCGAAATTGTTTTAGAAATCTGGATGCCTGGTGGGCGCCGCTTTTAAAACTGTGGATTTATCCTTTCAAATTGGTCGGCCTTGAGAATTGTTCTGTTGTGTGTGTGTAAGTGTTGTGAACTGTTGTGATTGAATAAACTACTATGATTGCATGTTGTATTAGCCGCGACGCCGTGCATATACAGTGGAGACTCTGTCCGTTTGCAGGGTGATTCTGTATATGCGGCGGGTCTGGGCACGCACCGGGGAGGAAGGAATTTCAAAAAAAATTTATACGCAAAATGAAACTTCTTCGTTGACTGTTTCCGCTGAATGAATACCCCGGGGCGTGACAGTACAGGCTCTCAGTACAAGTCATTCTCACTACAACAATCTCTGAAAAGTAGAAATAAAACTAATCTACGGACTATACTATAAATCTCCAATGTAGGGGTACAGCTACTCTCCAAAGACAGGTAGGGATCTAGCTCGCAACTCCCTCGCCTTGAACAGCAACAGCAGAATCAGCATCTCCCACAGATGACTCTGCAAAACAAAGGAGAGGAAAGAAAAAGGAGGGGGAGAACCCCCAACGGGTGTGAGAACTACAACAGCAAGTAGTTCTCAGTGGGTACCGCCACCAAGCCCGACGGTCTGCCCACTAAGTCTACTAGAGGCATAAGATAACGATGCAGTGAGATCTGAACAAGAAAAGCTAGAGGTACTCTACAGCTACCATGCCTCTATCTAAATGCTCAATGGGTGGTACAGATGAAAATATATGTAACTACTCGCACCTAAGGTGCTCAATCGACCCAATCGAGCTGACTGCCTCATAGGGTCCAGTCAAGCCTGCGCCTACCTATTGCCATACATCCATAAGAGGACGGGACTTACGTAGGGCGTCCGTGACTGCCAAAACTGGCCCAGTCAGAGGGACAACATCGACAAGTCGCGATACAAAAGTAACAGGCCCACTCCGGACGGTGCACTCGAGGGGCGCGACCCCACCGAGGAAAAAGGTATCCGCGCACTCTATCAAGCTCAAAGTGGCTCCTGTAGGCTATAGTCAAAATCCATGCTCACTTTCAGAACAGAAGGAGCCAAGATACTCAAACATCTAGCACAATGGTCGAAGTACTCTCGATGACTCAGCTGATCAGCTCTCTCGAATCTCGAGACACTAGCAAACTCCACCAACTCGTGGCACAAAACACACTGGCTGGAGATACTCCACAGCCGGGATCGACCCACAACTAAGGGCTAACAAATAGGTCGAACAACACTCAATGACCTGGGACCACCGTCAACCCCAACGGTTCCCAACGACACTGACCGGAAGATACTCGACGGCCCGGGACCACCGTCTACCCAAACGGCTCCCCACAACACTAGCACAAGTCTAAACTCAGCTACCAGACTCCACTCAGCCCCCAGGCACGAGTGCAATAATGTCCCACAGAAACCTGACTACTCGGCCCACTACCTGGGCGAGGAAAATCTATGTCCAGGAAAAGATGCAAAGTGTGGGATGTCTAAGCATAAAAGAACCTAGCCCAAGTGAAGGTTCTCTACTGGTCTGGTTAAACATGTAGCATATGACGGGGGTGCTAGGTCAAGTTCCAATAATAGCATTTAAATAAACTGAATCATAAGCAGGAAACATTAATGGATATAATCACCAAAACCAATCAAAATAAGCCTCATCTCCCTAAACATGCTCTCAACTAGCATTGGTGAATACAATCATTGAACATATAATATCTCGAAGGTATCTAATGTGTACCATAAATCATTTAAGCCTCAATCCACATGAACTATATCATTCTTATGCTAACATCTCAAAGCTATAGGTTGTACAATGAATTATGCATTCTCTCAATTACCAGACATGAATATCTTATCTTGCAAGTTTCCATTAGGCATATCTGAATATCATATCATACAATTCCTCAAACCAATGTCATTACCAAGCTTGCATCTCAATCAGATATTGGTACCTTAACATGCATGCATTCTATTAAATAGAATTAGAGAACCGTCCACCGGTTCTGGAGACGAAGCAACCCACCTGATTCGCTTTCCGCAGGCAAAGCCGAAGTCGGTGAAGTGCGCAGCCACTTGCTAACAAAATCCACTAGAACCGCACCCTTGGTACACAGTCGCACCAGCCTCTGCTCAAACCAACAACACAGCCTACAATTAAACAACATCACAACTTACCCACAGCAAACACTTGCTGTTTTTCCAAAACAGCACAAAGAAGGCCCTTTTCCACCTGCAATCTGTCCTCAGAAAAATCCAAAAAAATCACCGTTGCGATCCTCGTGACGAGTAGATACAAATCGAGTATTTATACACCTCAATCCGACACCTGTAGGCCAAGATATAAATGAAACACTGTAGCAAGCAAAACAATCCACAATACAATTCTGCAGGAAAAATAGTCCCAAAGAAGCTCAATTATCACCATCAAGGAGTCCTCCAAAAATTCCAATAAAAATACGGGTGCGTCCCTCTCGAAGAGTAGATGCCGATCGAGTCCTCATACTCTCCGATCCGATGCTCGTAGGTCAAGATAGAAAATCGACAAGCCTTCGCTATCCAAAATCTCACAACAGAAAAAAGGGGTCACAAAACACCTCGGGAACCATGCCAAAAACCCAAAATGAGGAGAAGCAATACACGGAAAACGAAGCCGTACCTCTCGTAAACGCGCTGCCTCAAAAATTGGCTCAAAAGTCCATCGGGGTGATCCAGGGTGTCTCGCGGACTGAAAAGTGACGGTGGAAGCCAAAATCCAAGAAACGTCGCAGTGCGCCGCGTTGCAGAAAGAGCGGATGTCGAGGCCTCCAAAAAAATCTGAAAATCCCTCAGTAGATGGAGCATAAGATGATGATCATCTTTTCTTAAAGGCTCAGCACGAGAAGAACTCGAAAAAAGGTACAAAATCGTGGCCCAAGAGGAGCTATATATAGCCCGAACCAAACAAATCTGAAAATTCCCTCCAAGTCCCCTCTTTCGGGCGCCCGAAACTTTCGGGCTGCTATAGGAACCCGAAAACGTACCCCAAACCGTTAGCGCCCGAATCAACCCTGGAGCGCCACGTGTCCCCGCGCAGCAAACAGCGAGCGCAGCCAATCCCTGCGTGATACGTGGCACCCCACATAGCGCACAGCGGCGCTAGCCGCTGCGGTCGCTCCACGTGGCACCGATAGCTCTGCCCCCACGCACGACGCCCGGCTGACCCGCCGGTAGGGCCGCCTGCCCAGGCCACCATCTCCGCTCCTCGCGTGGACCGCGCGCACTACACCAACCAATCCCACGCTGCCACGTGTCCAGACCTCAGCAAATAGGAAGATGCCACGTGGCACTCTCCCGCATTGCACCGCGCGCCTGCCCGCCCCCGCGCGCCTGCCCGCACACGCGCCTGCGCCGCCGCGCGCGTGCCGGCGATGCCCAGCCGGCCGGAACAGTAACCCAACACCTCGAAATTCGTATTTTCGCATCCGGGCTCCGAAAAATACAAGAAAATAGTCCATTCCGATCGTTTTCGCGTGCTGAATCCAAATCCGCTGTCCGTTTTGTCAAATTCCACTTATAAAATTTGTCGAAAATTTCCGAAAAAGTGAACTTGATCTATTTTTCGTGCCGGGTCAAATCCTTGGTTCCAATACGCGCGCAAACACCTCTATCACCCAACATGGGCCTCTAGAAGCTGCTGATCAACCAATAACCTCACCGTGGGGATCCGGGTCCTCACATCCTCCCCCACTAAAAGAAAATTTCGTCCTCGAAACTAACACAACTCAAACAGAAGTCACAAATACCAAGGGTAAGTACTCAACCTCACCGTCTCCAGCTCCCAAGTCACTACTCACTCCCCGTGATTATTCTTCAACAACAACAATAGCTAGTACGGCATGGCGCGATTGCGCAATTCTCTCATCTCACTAGCCAGAATTCGCAACGGGCGTCCCTCGTACTCCAAACACTCACAGATCTCCAAAAAGAGCGAGTCAATCATGGGCAAGGGATCCACAAGCCAAAACACCTCTGAGCTGAGACGTGGAAAAACCTCAGGGACTCCAATAAAAGGCTGGGGGGAAAAACAACAAGCTCCAAAAATCAAACCCTCCGTACCAACTCAACCAGGATGATCCAAACCACACCCACGCAACCAAACAGGTAAGAGAAAATCCCAACATCAGGAATATCATCAACCCCAACTCTCAATTTAGAAAACCATCGACAACAGCGAAAGGTCCGCAAATTTTGAAAGGCCAGTGCCTTCACCCCAATCAAACAAGAACAGGCTTCGACACCGTCTCCATTCTGGAGCAACCTTTCGAAGTTTTCGGCCCGTTCACGAGCCTCGGCATACAGACGTGAAAAAGGGAGAGAAGTGTTGAAAGCTATTCCTGCTGTGGCAACACAACGAAAACTATAATCCAACCGTGACCCCTAGAGACACAACCTCAAGCCCTAGCAGCTTCAATAACACCACACAGCGCCAACTGTGGAATCATCAACCTCAACCCCCACACAACTCCCCCACTCAAGGTATCCGCCACTACCGTGGCTTGTCGGGGTGATACAGGGTACTCAACAATAATCCAACAGTAACTCCACAGCCCCTAAGGGAGACATCACTAAAACTCACAAATCGAACACCCAACACTAGCAATGCTAAAATTGGCGCTGGTATCAATTTCAACATCCAATCGTCAAGCTCTACTAGCACTGCCCAGTCCAAAAAGCTCCTCGCTTCACCAACAGTGTTGGTCTCGGCCAATGTCAAATAGTATCTATTTTGTCTGGATTCCCATAGCCGCCCCTACGGCTAGAATAAAGTGGTCCAAGAAGGTAAGCTCCCGAAGCTAATACTTGTACCTCAACCACTTGGCATACAGCTTCCTCCTCACAGACACCGTAGCACTATCCACAAGTGCTCCTCAAGATCGAAGTCACTCAGGGAGTCAATCCAAAATCTATGCAGAACACTTTTATCAAACCGTCCAAGTACAGCTGAAACACCCAATTCCATAATTCATGAAGGCAGCAGGGCATTAGTCAATCCCCTTGGCCTCATTATGAGCTCATAATGCCCTTACCGTATCCTGAACACCATCTTGGCAAAATCCTAGACTGCAAGATTCCAAGATGATACATGCCTCACAGAAGAACAACTACCGGAGTATAACTCAATCAATGGCCCTAAACAAAACCCGGACCTGCTAGTGCTCAAACCACAAAAGAACCCCTCACAGTTGTGTACTAACGATGTGGCATCACCACCATACATCAATGGCGTGGCACTAGGTCCAACAGACCCCTCGATCCATCAGATCCTGCGACCGTGCCATCAGCTCTCTCAGCTCTACAGGTGATATCCAATAAGGTGCCGTCAAGGTTGACGCGGTTCCCAAAACCACGTCAAACGCAATCTCAAACTCCCTAACTGGCGGCATCAACATCAGCTCAGGTGGACTCACACCCGGGATCTCACGGGCAAAAGGGGATATCCTTGAGTCTTGGTGCTGCCGTAGGCACCTCACACACTGTCGATGTAACCTATGTGCTCTGATTGTCCCTACAACCAAGCCTCTTCTTGTCTGCCTCGCAGAAGATCAAAGTCCTCTCTCTCCGCACTCGACCATCTGGTGGTACTGTGCTAACCAATCCCAAGCACTAGGTCAAAACACTGAATTGCCACCAATATCAATAAGTCTGCCGGTATAACTCGCGGCCTCAACCTGTAGAGTCCTGGCATTCCAATGCCTTTGTATACCTTCTTTTTATGACGGAATTGTTAGGAAAACTTTTCACTGTGTTTTATGGAAAGGACTGGCCTAGACCGCGAGTATTTTTCTACGAATTGAGCTCGGAAAACGGAGGACGGCAAAGTGAACGGATTCGAATTCCGATCTACGGATCTCCCGGAATGGGGGTCAAAGCGTTTGCCTTTTGAGTGGTGTATCGGAATCCGTGCTAAGTGGCCGGCACGCTTTTCAAGGCGATCGGACGGGATCTTTCTATGATCAGTTTCTTTTATCTTATTTATGTTATTGGTTTATTTTAATTATTTTTGTAATACCTCGATCTTCCGGTTTTCGGTTTGGTCTTAATTGAATCTTTTTAGATGTTAGGGGGGGTTGAAAGTTCGAGAATTTCTGGGCAGACCATCGGGGCTCGCGAGTATTTTTAGGTGTTAGAGCTCGCGAAATGGAGAACGGTGGCGCGATCGGATCCGAATTTCGACCCCGGGATCTCCCAGAATAAATTTTTGAAGATTGCTAGCAGTTCCGGGTGCATCAGAAGGCGTGCGGGCGATCGGCACGCTTTCCGAGGTAATTTGGACCCCTGGTCCGCACCCCGATCGATTTTATTCTTGAGTTGGGGATTTTGGGTTCATTCCCACTTCTCATTTGTTGTGCTTTAGGTCTTTCTGAGCGCGTGCGGAAAACCCCCGTTCCCAGTTTCCCCCTCTCTCGGTTGGCGTGAAGAACCAAGGCGACGAGACGGGGAGAAGGAAGGACGATTGCACTTCCTGCGGAATCCGGCGAACGAGAACGGGACGATCTTCCTTCTCCTCCCTTACCGGCGAAAACGAGGTGAGCGGTTCGGGTCTTTCCGGTTTTTCGGTGTGAGGTTTTCTTTCTTGTCGTGTCGCGTGCGAGGCGAGTTTGGTACTAAACGGGAGGCCGCCGCCGCCGTTGTTAAACGGGAGGCCGCCGCCGCCGTTATCGTGTCCATGGGGTCGTCGCCGCAGTCGCCGGGGTCGCGGGGTCCCAACCGGAGCCGGAAAAGGGGTCGAGTTACTGTTCATCCGGCAAAATCAGGCCATGCGGTCCACCAGACCCAGCGTGCACCTGGCGCACGGCTTCCGGACCCAGGGGCGCGGACCCGGCGCACGGATGCGTGCTCCAGGCCACGCGGTCCACTGGACCCGGCGTGCACCCAGCGCACGGCTCCCGGGCCCAGGGGCGCGGACCCGGTGCACGAATGCGTGCGCCAGGCCGCGCGGCCCACCGGTCCTGTGTGCACCCGGTGCACGCCTCCACAGCCCGATGGTGTGGACCCGGCGCGCGCTTCTGCCCGTGAGCAGCCCGGCCAATGCCGCAGCGGTCCACCGCTGCGGCGTGCTCCCGGTCTGCGCCGCGGCTGCCTTGCGTCGTGGACCCGGTCCACGCCTGGACCCGTGCACCAGCTTTCAGCCTGAGAGTCCAAAAGCTCCGTTTTTGGCCCGTTTCGCCCCGTTTTTGAGTGTTTTTGATCGCGACGATGTTTTTAACGATAATTCTTACTGTAGTTCTTTTTCGGGCACAAGGTGGGAGTGTTTTAGTTGGAGTTTCCGCATCATCTTCTTCTTCGTGTTCGAGGTGGGTATACCCTTAAAACCCCTTTATGCGCATTTTCGTTACTGTTGTGATCATCATGTTGTGGGTTTTTATTTGGAGACTTAGCGTAGAACTTCCGACACTTGTAACTACCTCTATTTATGCGTTTAACTGTGCTAAGGTTGATAGTCTCTATGGTTCTCGCTACTTGGTTATATATGGTTGATAGTCTCTATGGTTCTCGCTACTTGGTTATATATGGTATTCTTGGTTACTACGCTCGAGGCTGCAGCACGCTGTCATGTGTCGATCATGTTGGTTCGACCGTGACATCCTTGGGGGCCACTTTTGGAGGACATTTGGTAGGCATTTGGGTTGACAGAGTGACGGGAGAGCGAAGTTGGGACAATCCGTCAGGGTTGAGCCGCGGGCGAACCAACAGAGGCAATTCCCTAGCAATGGCCCATGCCATGACCATGGAATTGGTGCCGCATGCGGGGTTTCAAAACGTACCCCTCGGTGAGCACCTTTGTACCCCCGAGGTGCCAAAGGGGTGGATGCCTCGTGGGTTATATAGAGGAGGGGTTGGACACTTGCGAAGTGGCCCCGACTCCCCCGTTGGCCTATAGGACATAGGCCATCCCTTGGCGAGCGGAGTCGCCAAGCCTAAGTTTGTGTGAGCGGTATTCGATGGTCGAAGAGCGCACGGGCTTAGGGTAATGCCTAAGACACGAGGTCGACGGCATTACGGAGCGGGGTAAGCCCAGAGGCTTTGCCTCTAGGTTCGCTTGCACTACCTTATGCCGTTTCGGATCTCTGTAGTTGAGCGAACGAGCGGATGAGGGATAGTCTTGCGAAAGGTTGGTCCTCCTCACTGGACAAGGCTTGCGAAGGCATGTGGGTGCCTAGCGGGGATTCGTGAGGCGCGAGGCCTACGAAGTTCGCGAGGCGAAGGAATGGTCGGTCCGCCGTAATGGACAAGGCTCGCAAAGGCAGCGGTGCCGAGCGGGGATTCGTGCGGCGCGGCCCACGAAGTAAGAGGTGACAATCGATGCTGGTTTTCGTGAAGTGAGCCATGGAGAGGACCGAGGGTGTTGGGGGCCAGGCATGGCCGGCCAATGGAGGTGCCGAATGGCTAGCGAAGTGGAGCGAGGCTGATTCGATTGTGGGCGACATCCGTCAAGCAAACCTTGGATACTGGGCCGAGTGTGTTGGCGGCCGAGCATGGTCGTGCAATGGAGGTGCCAGGGGGTTGGCGATGCGGGAGGAATGTCGCTAGGTTGGCAAACCCTTGCGAAGGGTATACACGCGGGAACAAGGAGTGTGGGGTATTCGGGAAGCGGACCTTGGACCGAATCGGGAGCGATGACGGAACTAGGTGGCCGGCGGAACGGGACATGCCCGACTCGATTATGGATCCTGTCGTGGGAATTGCGGGGCGCGCGGCGCCTTGGCAAGGCAATGGGCTGGCAGACGGGCGAGACGCGCGGGACGGGTCGCTCGGTTAAGCAGACGAGCGGAACGCGCAAGGGCAGCTCGCTCGGGCCCATTCAAATGGACTAAGTTTTGAGAACTTGTATTGTCCTGGGTGCTTGCTTCGGAGGCATAGGGGCATTCGGTTAAGTAGCACTCTCGAGGAGAGTTTGTCCGGCTAGGCGGAATATACTCGACTTGAAGGCCAACCTCGGTGGCGGGGTTGTTTGTTCAGAACTCGCGGAGTTCGACAAGGGATTCGACGTAAGGCGCGGCGCCGGGCAGTCAGGCTCGTGGAGGAGCATGCTTGGTTAATGTTTGAGTTGTGATCCCGCTATTTAAGTTCGAGGGCGTATCCGTGGCAAGGGACTCGGGAAGGCTGGCTCAGGTGTGCGACACTTGAGCGTCGCACGGGGCAATTTTAAGGCGAAAAAGCTGGCCCCATGACAAGTGGTATCAGAGCTAAGTTGAGCTCATGGGTTGAAGATTTTGTTGGAAGGTGCGACCTTGGCGGCGAAGTTGGTGTGAGTGGAGTCACTCCAACGAAGGTACTAGGCGTCGGCGAGGCACTGTGGCGGGATTACGCTTGTGGGAGATGCGGAGTCAGAGTGCGGTAGATTCCAGTACTGTATTGGTGAAAATGGCTAAGTCCAGAGTCGCGTGGCAGGCGACGAGGCAATGATTGGGAGAATCATTATGTGGTCCGTGGTCGCGGTTACCATGGTGTGGAATTAGGCGGGTGCCTAAGGAACCTGAGCTCGTGAAGTGGAGTTCGCGGCTTGGGAAAGAGAGGAACGCATTGTGCGACAATGTGCTTCCGGGGTTGTGGTCTTGCAGCGGATGAATCTCTAGAAGGGAAGGATTGGGATGCAGCACACGCGGCAAAAGGGTTACTTCGTTGTGACTGAGTTTAAGTATTTCAGTACAAGAAGATCGATGGAGAGGTGGATTACTCTTCGAGTGTGTACCCATGAATTGGATAGAGTTATCTCGGTGCGAGAAAAAGATCACAATTGGACCTTTACTCTTCGGGTGAGGAGAAGAGTCTGCATCTGGACAGGGCGGTGACAGCATTGATTGTTCGGAGCAGCATCCACGTGTACAATGGACGGATGACGTGGATCCCGCTGATGGGTGTAGTCAAGGTTGTGGTATAACCGAAACTCGCGCAGCGGAAGTGGGCATTGCGAATGCCTGGATTTGGTCTGAGTGCGACTCAGGGTGGGGGAGCACATTTGAGCAGAATGTGTCCCGATGTTTGGTGACTCGTTAAAAGGGATCTTGTCTAAGGAACGTGGCGGATAAAACACACGATAGAAGAGTTCACTTCGTGGAGCACAAGTTGGGAACCAAGACTGATCGGGTTCGTGGCAGTAACAGCTAAGCGTGGGGCTAGGTTGTGAAGTGGGCTAAGGGTTGCTGGATGGTTTGGTGTTTCTCACTTGGGGCGAGAAGGACGATGGGGAGATCGGTTGCTCTCGGTGGTGTGGCCACAGGTTGGACGAGTGGGACTCCCTATTCGAGCGGATCAAACAATGAGATTGGACTTTGTTCAGAGGAACAAGGTAAGGAGCTATGTTCGGGAAAAGCAGTGGTAGTGCTAAGGTCTCGAGATAGCGAACGCGCATCCGTGCGACGGATCGTGTGGACTCTACTGGCAGATAGTGAAGGTTGTGTAAGGACCAGAGCTTTTAGAGCAGAGAGACTGGACTCGAGTGTAGACGAAGAGACAAGTCAGGACACTCGGGTGGACCGTGGTCCAGGATCGCTTAGTGACAGGTTGCTGGAAGGGGAAAGGCCCAGTTGTCAACTCAAAGGGTCGAGGTATCGTAATTTGTGAGGGGGTGGACGTTGGATGGCGACATCACCGTTATCAGCAGTTGCGAGAAAGACTAGCAGATGGGTTAAGCTTGGGTTCCGTTCAGCGCCTATCGCGAAGGTGATTGCTGGAGGTATGTAGGACGGCAAGTTCGAGCAATGGAAACGAGGTGTCGTTAGTCTCGAACTTGGTCGAGGACTTTGGTAGGGAACCGAAGTCGGGTCTAGCGAAAGCCCAAAGGGAGTGGGCTTGAGCGACCGGGAGTACAGAAGCCAAAGGTGCTAAGCAGCAACGAGTAGCGAAAGTGCAGAGCAGTCAGGAGGCATAACAAGAGTTCATGGTGGAGCAAGTAGAGGTGCGAAGTAGTCGAGGACAGGCGTGTCTCGGCAAAAGACTCGAAAACTCGTGGAAACCATGGTGATGGCTTGACGTTATGTGATTGCGGGGGCATTTGTGAGGCAAAAGTTGTTACGGAATTTGAGTTGGCGTATTTCGTGAAAGTGTTAAGTCTTGAAGATTGAAGATGAAAGAACTTTGGATCATAAACCTCAATCTCAAGAAAGAAGAATTCAAAAGGATCAGGTATGTTTAACTAAAGATTTTGGTGATCCGAATACTTCTTATAGTGTAGAAACACCTGGAAGAATGTTTAATTGCATAAAAATCAAAAACTGGACATGGGACATGTTCAGGATCCGGATCGGGCCTTGCAATCCGGATCCCGAAGGGTGTTTGTTCATACACTGGTTCAATCCGGATCGCAGCATTTCATGATCCGGATCCCGAACACTAGTTTTACCTTGGTACTTGCACGATCCGGATCAGGATTTGCAATCCGGATCCCGAACGTTGAGTTTTGGTAAAACTGTATGAACGATCCGGATCGGGGACTACGATCCGGATCCCGAACAAGTGTTTTCTGGAAACCGTCTTTCTTGCTTCTGCAATCCGGATCGCCAATTCCAATCCGGATCGCCGTCGGTAAAATTTTCCAGAAAAGGCTGTTTTTGATCCTTATCTTCTTCCAATGGTTTCTAACCTATAAATAGACCCTATATTCATTTTTAGGGCATCGAAAAATCGAAATAGAGCCGAAAAAATAAGAAAAAAATCCACATATAGAGAAGAAAGGAAATCAATAGATTTATTCTATGTTTCTTCATCTATATTGATTGATTTGATTCTAGGTTTTCCATACTCAGATTTTGAGTAGAATCAAATCAATGAATACTTAGATGGTATTTCCGATCTATTTCTAATCTAAGTATTCGGCGGATCATCACCACCCAAACAAACAACGATTTACCCCAAATCGGCGCGTGGACTCGCGTGGCCTTGTGGATTCAAGGTGCAACCGCTCTCGTGGATTCGGAGCGAGGTACGTTCGTGGATTCGAAGCGTGCTACTGGGTGAAGACCGTGGATTCGGTCGGACGTCGTGGACTCGACGTTGGACGCTGTGGATTCAGCGTTGGGCGCAGATCGTGGATTCGAGAAGCGTCGTGGAGCGAGCGGAGAAGATCTACTAGGAGCGTATGGTAAAAGGTTGAGTCGTCTGTGAGTACGTTATATCACCTTGTACGTGTGTTAATTCTAGTGGATTTCGCCGTGTTATCGGTCCCGTGGTTTTTTACTCCGGTTTGGAGTTTTTCCACGTAAAAATCTTGCGTGTTCTTTTATTTTTCCGCATTGGGTTTTATTGCGCAATGATTTTTTGAGTGTTTATTGTTTACACCTATTCACCCCCCTCTAGGTGTTTTTTCCCCTATTTAGATCCATATTAATATAACCCAACAAGTGGTATCAGAGCGGGAATAGGGTTGTAAACAATGGTTGAAGGTGGAAACATCAATCGACCCCCTTTCTTTGATGGAACAAATTATGCGTACTGGAAAGTACGGATGAAAGCCTTTTTAATTTCCATCGACGAAAGGGTGTGGCAATCAATTGAATTAGGATGGTCTAATCCAACTGAAATTATTTCTGATGTTCGCACCTTAAAACCTAGGTCGAAATGGACCAAGGAAGAGATAGATTCATCTTCTTACAATGGCAAAGGAATTAATGCTCTATTTAATGCTTTGTCACAAACTGAGTTCTCTCGCGTCTCGGCATGTGAGACTGCGAAAGAAATCTGGGATGTTCTTCAAGTTACGCATGAGGGAACTAACCTTGTGAAGATTCAGAAACTGCAAATGCTTACGAGCAAGTTTGACTCTATCTCTATGGCAGAGAATGAATCTTTCACTGACTATTACACACGATTGCAAGACATCGTAAACTCATGTGCTAACTTGGGAGAGAAGATTCCAGAATTTAAAGTTGTAAGAAAAATTTAAGAACTCTTCCTGAACGATTTCGCCCGAAGGTCGCAGCCATTGAAACAATTAAACACCCGGACGAAATGCGTGTAGAAGAATTAGTAGGTGCTTTACAAACTTATGAAATGACATTTCCTACTAACTATTCTTCTGGAAAGGCATCCTCTTCTAAGTCTTCAGGTTACGCATTGAAATCAACTAAAGAAGAAGACGCGGATTCATCCTCCTCGGACGACGACGAGAACCTATCTATGGAGGACTTTGAGAAGCAGCTCGCTCTCTTGACAAGGAAGTTTCGCCGCAACTTTCGAAGGGGTAATTCAAGCAAAACTCCATCCTTCGGAAAGTCGAAGAAAGGCAAGGGTTCTTCAAGCTACAAGTCAAGAAAGCAAGAGAACTTCTCAAAGGATAAGAAAAGTTCAGAGGGACAAGTTCAGTGCTTCAAATGTCGAGGCTACGGCCACATTGCAACGGAGTGTCCCAACAAGAATCCGGCAAAGAAGAAAGCGATGCAAGTCGTTACTTGGGATGACAACTCCACGTCAAATGAGTCATCCTCAAGTGATGAAGAAGACAACGCGACAGCTTTCCACGCGTCCACTACATCTTCACCCTTCATGTGCTTAATGGCAAGTACATCCGATTCCTTGTCCAACTCCTCCCTGTTGAAAAGATTGCAACGGACGATGAATCGAGAATTCTGAAGGTGAAGATTTTGCTCTTGCCTACCATAAGCTTTTGAGGGATTCAAAGAAACTGGCAAAGCAAAACAAGGGGTTGAAAGGGAGATTGCAGGATCTCGAAGAAGAAGTAAAAAGGGTAACTTCTCTCTCAACCGATCTTGAAGTGGAAAGGGATAATCTAGTCAAAGCAAATGTTTCCCTTCAAGAGTCCAATGAGCTTTCGAGAAAGAACATAGAAATGGTGAACAAAGCGAATTACTTCTTGAAGCTCTACGGCGAGGCTCGACAGGAAAAATGGAAATGACAAAGACCATACGCCAACTAAAGGATGACTTAAAGAGATTTTCTTCTGGAAGGAGTAAGTTGGACAGACTTCTTGGTCTTGGTCAAACAAATAAGTTCGGCCTCGGATACACTCAAACTGGAGACATTCCAAGTTCGAGTGGGACAGTTTTTGTGCCTCAGTCGGTATCTCCTCCTCCGACACCGGAATTCACGACAAGCAACGACAACAAGCCTACTTCATCCTCCTCGGGATCGTCAAGAACTAAGGTATGTTTTCGTTGTGGCATTTCAGGGCACATAAGGAGAAATTGCAAGACGGGAGCCAAACGCACACCTCAAGCACCTCTTGCAATGACTACCAAAAAGGTGATTCCTCAGAAATCAACTGCAAATCAATTGAAGGAAAAGAGCCTTGGTAGTTCACCGCTCAAGACGACATCATCAAGGAGCAGCAATTCTTCAACAAGACGCTTTCACCTAGGAGAATCAACTTCACGACCATTACCGACGCATTCCAAAAAGGTTTGGGTGCGCAAAGGTGAAATTTTCCCTTGTCTTGTTACCAATGTTTCCTTGCATGCATATGATAGTTCGTCTTGGTATCTGGATAGCGGGTGTTCCCGTCATATGACCGGTGACAAAAACTGTTTTCAAACATTTGAGAAAAACTCCGGAGGACTTGTTGTTTTCGGAGATGGTCGGTCTTCCAAAATTGTTGGAAAGGGAACGGTAGCTATTCCAGATGGCCCGGTTCTAAATAATGTGTTATTTGTTCATGGCCTTAAGACTAACCTCATAAGCATAAGTCAACTTTGTGATAATGGTTATTCAGTTAATTTTTCATCTGATAAATGTACTGTAACTGACAAGAACCATGCTTTCTTTTTAAAAGGGGTTAGATCAGAAAACAATTGTTATGTAGTTCCTACTAAATTTCTGAAAAATGTAACCTAGCATCTTTGAAAAATGAAACACTTTGGCATGAAAGGCTAGGTCACATAAACTTTAAGGAACTTGCTAGAATTTCAAACAAAGATGTGGTCAAGGGGGTTCCTAAACTTTCTTTTGAACAAAACATTGTGTGTGGCGGTTGCCAAAAGGGAAAACAGTCTAGGACTGCACACAAGAACTTGAACCACATAGGTACAAAACGGCCTTTGGAACTTTTGCATATGGACTTAATGGGGCCAACTCGTCAACCATCTTTGGGAGGTAAATGGTATATTTTCTTATTGGTTGATGATTTCTCTAGATATACTTGGGTAGCATTTTTAAAAGAAAAAGCTGATACTTTTGATTCTTTTCTCGAAATTTGCCATCGTATTATGATTGAAAAGAATGAAAGGATTACTCGAGTTAGAAGTGATAGAGGTGGGAATTCATAAATTCCAAATTCATTGATTTTTGCACTTCTAACGGCATTAAACATGAATTCTCCGCACCTTATACACCTCAACAAAATGGTGTAGTCGAGCGCAAAAACAGGGTCGTACAGGAGATGGCACGTGTTATGCTTCATAGCCGGAACTTACCTTTATATTTTTGGGCTGAAGCGGTGAACACTGCTGTCTATGTTATTAATCGAGTGTATTTGCGCCCGGGGACTTTGAATACACCATATGAACTATGGTTTTGTAGAAAACCTAACATCAAATATTTTCGTATCTTTGGGAGTCGGTGTTTTATTTTACGTGATCGCGAAAATCTTGGAAAATTTGACTCTCGAAGTGACGAAGGGATTTTCTTAGGTTATTCTACAAACAGTAGAGCATATCGAGTTTTTAACTTAGAATCTAAGACGATCGTAGAATCGATAAATGTTAAGGTAGATGAAGCTTTTCACTTTGAATCTGAAAAATCTACCCTCGATATCTCTCTTGATGATGATACACCTGCTAATGCATCTTCTTCTAACAATTCTTTCGATAATAATGATGCATCTAACGGTTCTTCAAGTTTATCTGATGTGCAGGAATCATCTCGTGTACCTCCGTCTACTCCTCTACCTCAAACGTTACGCATCTCCAAGGATCACCCTGAATCGAACATCATTGGAGATCCACAAGAAGGAGTTAGAACACGGAGACAATTGGTTTGCGGATTTGCATGCTATGTATCTCAAATCGAACCAAAGAATGTTGATGAAGCTCTCCAAGATGACTACTGGATTAAAGCAATGCAGGAAGAGCTCCATCAATTTGAGCGAAACAAAGTCTGGGAATTAACGAAGCCTCCGAAGCAACACAATGTGATAGGTACCAAATGGATCTTCAAGAACAAGAAAAATGAAGAAGGTACTATCATCAGGAACAAAGCAAGGTTAGTTGCTCAAGGCTACTCTCAAGTAGAAGGTATAGACTTTGATGAAACTTTCGCCCCTGTAGCTAGACTCGAGTCCATTCGTATATTGTTTGCGATTGCTTGTCATTTTAAAATCAAATTATTTCAAATGGACGTTAAGAGCGCCTTTTTAAATGGGTTTTTAAATGAGGAAGTTTATGTGGCTCAACCGAAAGGTTTTGTGGATCATAAACTACCTAACCATGTTTTTCGTCTGAAAAAGGCTCTTTACGGTCTGAAACAAGCACCGCGAGCATGGTACGAAAGGTTGACAAAGCACCTTTTGGAAAAGGGCTACACTCGAGGGGGAGCTGACAGGACTCTCTTTGTGAAGCATTATCAAAACAATTTCATAGTTGCTCAAATCTATGTCGATGACATTGTATTTGGCGCAACAAGAGATAATGATGCTTCTAAATTCGCGGAGACCATGGAAAGCGAATTTGAGATGTCCATGATGGGCGAATTGACTTATTTTCTTGGATTACAAGTTAAACAAAACGATGAAGGAATTCACTTGTGTCAATCCAAGTATGCACTGGAGTTGGTCAAAAAGTTTGATCTTGAAAATTCTAAGGATTTTCCGACTCCAATGGGAACTAGCCATAAGGGACTTGGAAGTGAATCACATAGTGAGAATGTAGACGAGAAACTGTATCGCAGTATGATTGGAAGTCTACTATATCTCACGGCTAGTCGCCCGGATATATCCTTCAGTGTTGGGATTTGTGCGAGATATCAATCAGCACCGAAGGAGGTTCACCTGAAAGCGGTGAAACGGATCATCCGGTATATCAAAGGTACAATCAATTTCGGAATTTGGTATCCTATGGGAACAACTTTGGATATTGTTGGATACTCAGATGCCGATTGGGCTGGATCAGTGGATGATCGGAAAAGCACGAGTGGTGCATGCTTCTATCTTGGCCATTGCCTTGTTGCATGGCACAGTAAAAAGCAGAACTGCATAGCACTCTCGACTGCCGAAGCGGAGTACATTTCTGCAGGAAGTTGTTCAACCCAATTGATTTGGATGAAAAGCGTGTTGAGCGATTTCCGGATTTCAGCATCTTCGGTAACCATTTTATGTGACAACACTAGTGCTATTAACATTTCAAAAACCCTGTGTTGCACTCTAGAACAAAACATATTGAACTTAGATATCATTTTCTTAGAGAGCTAGTTGAATCAAATATTCTTCAACTGTCATATATTTCAACTGAGGATCAATTAGCTGATATCTTAACAAAACCTTTGGATCAAAAACGTTTTATTCACTTGCGTAAAGCAATTGGCATGCTTTCCTTGAAATAACTCTTTTGAAACCTTTGCTTAGGTTAGGTTTTGTTTTTGTTTTTGTTTTGTTCTTTATCTATGTTTGTACATAGGACATTAATTGAGCATAAATCATAATTGACTTTAATTGCATCCTTTTATGCATTTAGAAATTTATTATGCTTTTGATATCATAATATTTCAATGTTGCAATGATCATTTACGTTAATTAAGTCATCTTTTAAGTGATCAAAGTCAATTTCTCTCTCAATGATCTCTTGGTATAGTCATTATCATATTTGATTGCTTAGTCGAGTATGAATGCGAGATCAATTTTGGTTGAATACCTTATATATTAAATAATTGATAGCCAATTGAGGGGGAGTCAAAGAAATGTAAAATGCTCAAAAGATGTGGAAAGAGTTACATCCCAATGAGGAGTGTGAAAACTACCACCACATGGAGGAAAAAGAAAAAAAAAGATACTCCATGAATGCAAAGCAAATTTTTGTTTTAAAAATTGTTGATGAAATGCATATTGAAATACTTGACTCAGTCAAATTTCATGGTTGGTATAAGGTGGGATTTTTGATAAAAGATGCTCAAAGAGCCACTCCTTCAACAGATTGTCTAGATATATTATCTAACTTATCTGGGATTTCAAACATCTATTGATCTTGGTATTTCATTTTCTTTACCAAAATTGATGATTTGATAAAGGCATTACGCATAAGATCAGGATAGATGTAATTGAAGTTGTTCAACTTTAAGTGTTTTAATTTCGTAAATTTTCGTTTCATTTTTGAGTATTTTTGATAGATTTTGTATAATCTATTTCTTGTTGTATGAAACGATGATTTTTTTAAAGTTGACATGGTAAAGTGCTTACATACTTTTTCTGGATTTTATGGAATTTTTCTAAATTTTTCTGGAGAAAAAGTTGAAGCCGATCCGGATCGGGGTAAGTGATCCGGATCCCGAACGCAGGATTTTCCTGCGGGTAGCCGATCCGGATCACATTCTCGATCCGATCCGGATCACGGCTAGGGTTTTTATAAGAACAAAAGGATTTGATTTCTTTTACCCTAATCTTTTGTTCTCAAGTCTCTAGAGCTTCTCTCTCTAGATTTCTTGCATCTTGGAGCTTCCAAACTCAAAGTTCTTCGAATCAAGTAAGTTTTTTGATCAAAATCTCGGTTTTTCACAGTTTTTCTTGTTTTCTCAAACGTGAGAAAAAATCTTGGATCTTTTTCGTTTGTGAATGGTTTTTGATCAAATTTCTTTTGAAATAAGAAC
>JAQOTM010001889.1:0-24204 GCA_029168755.2 Tillandsia fasciculata
CCGACCCCCCGTGACACTGTGTGCTGTTCGACTCGGCACTAGGTTTGATTTCGAGTCCCGGGATCGGAGGTATGGATCCTGTTTCCGTAGACCCTTAATTATGTAATTCATGACATCGTAGGGCTTGTTGCTACAAATAGCACGAGTAGATTTTTCCTGGACAACGTGAATGTCGCGGAAGGGGCTTGTGGACTGTTTGTCTTCATTTGAACACGCAAAGTCGTTCGGGGTCAGGTTGTTAATTGGGAAACCGATCGGTGGCGACGATTCTGGAATCAGGAAATTAGTTTTGGCAAATTGGAACAAAAAGGGGAAATTAGTTATGGTTATTTATATATTGATCATAAGTTGATTTTGAATAGTCCGGGTGATTCACGGAATTCAGTTGGGGACTACGAGCTCGGTTTGTCCTACCGGTTTGAGGTTTGGTACTCTAATCCGAAGTTGAGAATGTCTCGTCGCTGTTAACTTGACCCTTCTCTTCTTCTTTATTATTCTTTATTTTTGTCAAGTAGCATACTTTTTCCTGCACGTTGATTTGCGATTATTTGGCTTGGCTTTCTCTCACACGTTCATTGTGATAGTAGGTAGTTTCCTTGTATGAGACTTTTTTGCCGAAAGTGTTTACAAAAACACTGTTATGGTTTGCTTAGCTAATCCTGTTGGGTTGTATAAGCGGTAAAGTGAACCTTTTACGGTGGTTTGGATTTACTTGACGAATTCTGTAGGATAGGGACATCTATGGACATATAGGTGATTTAGATGTTTAGTCTTTTCTTGGACATCCCTATATTGACCTCCGTGTCCCGGTTTGTGAGATGTTTAGTTAGTCCTTTTTCTTGGCATCAGGTTTGACCTTCGGGTTGGTTTTACTTCTTATCACTATGCGACTACTGATTGTCGCGGTTGATTCTGGATCTTTTTATCATCGTCACGCTCTGGGCCATTTACACGTACACTAAAGATTTGGCCACCACAATAGTGTACTTTTTTTTTTTCCGAAGAGGTGGTCTTATATGAGCCATGATCCCTACACGATAGATTTTAGCATTGGGTAACCCCCTGCGATTATTGCAGAGCTACGGTCATGCTGATAGGTTAGCTTGCACTGGCACACTGATTCAGTGTTTATGGCAGTTGCCTGAGGTCAGGGTTTATGGCAGTGCCTAAGAGCTGTGGACCCTATGGCGGTTGTGATTGGGTATTACGGTACTTCCTTTGTTACTGGATGTTTTTATAGTAGCGGTATCCTGTATTTATGTTACACGTTCCGTATTATTACTATCTTCCCCTCCCAACCTTGTCCGTATGCCATCTCAGACTAGCCGAGCCCGAGTCGCGCCCCTGGGCCGCCCGCCCTGCGACCGAGCCCGGCCCGCGCCTGCGCCTGGCCCCGTCGTCAACGTGCCCGAGCCTGGCCTGCGCCTGCGCCTGGCCCGTGCTGCCCAATGACCTACATCCCCAGCCTTCCCGCGCGTCGCCATGCAACCGAGCCCGGCCTGCGTCGCCCCTGTGACCGAGCCCGGCCCGCGCCTGGCGCTTGGCTCGCGCCGCCCCTGTGACCGAGCCTGCCCTGCGCCTGCGCCTGGCCCGCGCCGCCCGTGCGATCGAGCCCGGCCTTTGCCCGCTCTTGGCGCCCGGCCGCTTCCATTTGCACCAGCACGAGCTTGGCCGAGCCGCCAGCCTGACAACATGTGGTGTCCCGTTTTTCCTATGTGGCTTGAACCGTATGGTTGGCGTGAAAAAATATCTATTTTTGGTGTATTGAAGTGCGTTGTGCGTCAAACGGACGCCAAAAACGGACGCAGCGCCTGAAAACAGTGTAAAACGACTATTTTTGGGTAAAATGGGCTTAACGGGCTCAATTTAAAGTGGGTCGGTCCACGACCCACTTGCGCGTGCACCGGGCCAGCGAAGAGGCATAGCGGGACACGTGGCACTCTGTGATTGGGCGGGCGGCGGCGCAGGACACTGCGCACTACCACGCTGCGTGCAACCCCGCCGTGGACCGCGCGCACCCGCGCCGTTGACCGCGCGCAACATCTCCGCCGTGGACCGCGCGCCTGGCCCACGTGGGCGCCGCGATTGGCCGAAGCCAACCACCGCGCATGCGCGGAGCAACGGAGCGCGCACGTGGGCACGCGGCGTGATCTGGGCTTCCATCGCTGCGCGGAGACGGTGTGGATGGCTGCCACGTGGTCCGGGCGCGCACTTGCGGATCCGGGCGCCCGGAACAGTACCTCCTTGATCCGAATAGTGTTTTTCCTTGGTTTTCTTCTATAAATTGCCCTTTATGGCTGCCATTTTGGGACTTTGGGAAATTTTTCTTGGGGCCTCCTTCGACAGAGAGCAAGATCTACAAGTCTTCTTCACTTTTTGGGGTTTTGGAGAATTTTTGGAGATCGTTTCATCAGTTCTTCCTCCTCTCCGCGAGCTTCGACGTTCCTCCGATTGCGGCTTTCTTTGTCGACGTTTCTTCTTTCGCAGACTCCCCTGGGCTTACCCTTTGGAATTTTAAGCTGAAATTGCAGGTGGATCTTCACGAGAGGTAGGCATTCGACTTTGTTATTTATCGCTCATCTCCGTTTTGAGTTTTTTATGGGGTTTCTTGCATCATCTTTGAGACCCCCTTTTGTTGTTGCATTTTCTGGACAGCGGAGACAATCTGGCATTATCTCGACCTACGGTTGTCGAAGTTGGGAGTTTAAGGATTCGTTCGCATCTACACTTCGCGAGGATCACAGCCGTATTTTTACCATTGGAATTTTTGGAGGCATCTTGCAAGAGGTATGTAGTGCACGGTTTTTGGGATGAGCTTTCTGACTCCACCGACGAGCTTTCCGACTGGAAAAAGGCGTGAGCGCGTGTATTTTCGAATTACAGCGGGGTTCGGGTGGTTCCGGGCGGCGGCGGAAGACCCGAAGGCAAAAAGTGAGTTATGGTTGGCATTTTTGGATTATTTTATTATTTTAAATTAGACTTTTGTTAATGTTGCTTTTAGTGTTGTTGTGAGGGAGTGGCTTGGCTGTATGGTTGGTGGAGTTAATTAAGGTGTTGTTGGGACATTAATTAACTCCCTTATTTAATGTTTTATCCTTGCCTTAATTAATGTTAGGTGCAGGCATTAAATGGCAGCCATCCCCTCCCTCGCCACCTCACCTCACCTCACCATCCTTTGCCAAAAGGGAAGCAGCAGCTTAGCTTTGGGGGTTTGGCCTGTGGCTAAGGGAAGAGAGGAGGAAGAAAAGAGGAGTTCCTTGGACTTGTTACCTCGCTTCGAATGGGTGGAATCGAGCGGAGCGTTCTTGGCAAACATCGACGAGGTTGGTGTTTTGGTTCTTGAATCGGGATTTCTTTTCTTGGATTTTCTCCTCTTCCCCCCTTTTTGTTTTATTTTTATTTTTCTTCTTCTTTTCCTGCTGTGGCTGGCGGACTTGTTGTCCGAGTTGCGGCGCGGCTCGTGCCGCTCGCGCGTATGCGGCGGCGCGTTCTGTGGGGCTGTCGCTGCGCGTGCGCGCTTGCCCGCTACGCACAGCGCGCGCCCTGCTGCCACATGGAGCAGCAGGGCGCAGGGAACGCCGGGCGGCGGCGCTGGGGCCGCGCGGCCCTGCTTGGGTGCCGCGCGGGCGGCCCCAGTGCCGTGCGGCACTGCAGGCCGCGCGCCAGGCGCGCGGCCCTGCAAGGTGCCGCGCGGGCGGCCCCAGTGCCGCGCGGCACTGCAGGCCGCGCGCCAGGCGCGCGACCTTGCAGGGTGCCGCGCGGCGGCCCTGCAAGGTGCCGCGCGGGCGACCCTGCAGGCCGCGCGCTAGGCGCGCGGCGCTGCCAGGGGCCGCGCGGCGGGTGTCCTTGGGGCCCCGCGGCCCTGCAGGCCGCGCGCCAGGCGCGCGGCACTGCAGGGCCGCGCGGCGGCCCGCTTGGGCCCCGCGGCCCTGCAGGCCGCGCGCGAGGCGCGCGGCACTGCAGGGCACCGCGCGGGTGCCCCTTGGGGCCCCGCGGCCCTGCAGGCCGCGCGCCAGGCGCGCGGCACTGCAGGGGCCGCGCGGCGGCCCCTTGGGCCCCGCGGCCCTGCAGGCCGCGCGCCAGGCGCGCGGCACTGCAGGGGCCGCGCGGCGGCCCGCTTGGGCCCCGCGGCCCTGCAGGCCGCGCGCGAGGCGCGCGGCACTGCAGGGCACCGCGCGGGTGCCCCTTGGGCCCCGCGGCCCTGCAGGCCGCGCGCCAGGCGCGCGGCACTGCAGGGGCCGCGCGGCGGCCCGCTTGGGCCCCGCGGCCCTGCAGGCCGCGCGCGAGGCGCGCGGCACTGCAGGGCACCGCGCGGGTGCCCCTTGGGGCCCCGCGGCCCTGCAGGCCGCGCGCCAGGCGCGCGGCACTGCAGGGGCCGCGCGGCGGCCCGCTTGGGCCCGCGGCCCTGCAGGCCGCGCGCCAGGCGCGCGGCACTGCAGGGGCCGCGCGGCGGCCCCCTTGGGGCCCCGCGGCCCTGCAGGCCGCGCGGCGGCCCCCTTGGGCCCCGCGGCCCTGCAGGCCGCGTGCTTGGCACGCGGCGCTGCAGGGCGCTGCGTGGGCTGTTCTTGAGCTGCGCGGCCGCGATTGTTCAGAGCCGCAGGGCTTGCGGTTCGGCGGCGCGGCATGGCGATCGCGCGAGGGGATTTCCGCGCATCGTCCGACGTTCTTCGTCGCCGGACGGGTTTTTCCACCAGTCTTTTCTCGAGCCTTTCTTTTGGCCCCAGTTTCACCGTTTTTGCAGTATGACCTAGTGCTGGCCTGAGTTTGGGGTCAGCGGTGCGCTTTGTGCTGTTTGGAGCTTTAGGATTGCACCAGGACCTTCGTTGGGCGCGCGGCTTTTGCGGGTTCTTCACAGGTGGGTTGGGTTCTTCCGAGAATGCTACGGAATGCCCGTTATATTTGCAAATGCAAACGTAATGAGATCTTGGGATATTTAGTAAAGGCGGAGCAGCCGTGTAAGTCGTGGGATATGGGTACCGACTGAAACACGCAATATACTCCTAAAAGTAAGTCCTGAATACAAGATGGTATCCAATGCCCCTGGCTGAGCTACCAGGAGGGTGTTTTTTCCCCGGCCGTGCTACCGGGAGGGTTCTTCCCTGGCCGAGTTACCAGGTGAGTCAATTTCCCTGGCCGAGTTACCAGGTGAGTGTATTTCCCTGGCTGGGTTACCAGGAGGGTATATCCCTGGCCGAGTTACCAGGTAGATGTTGTTCCCTGGCTGAGTTACCAGGAGTGAGTTCGACCTGGCCGAGTTACCAGAGGGCAGCGGGGGAATGGCTTGAGCGGATGGTCATATTTTGCGAATCCAGATGCCATTCATATTGCATTGCATTCCTGCATATAGTGATAGACTTATTTACAGCTTTCCTTCTGTATCTATCTATCTATCTATCTATCTATCTATCTGCTTATCTGTTTTACCTCCAGGGGACTTAGTGGGCTACCGTGGATCGGACATCGGTACCCACTGAGATCTGACTTTTCAGTGATCTCACACCCGCTGTGTGTGTGACAGGTGCTTCCGAGGCGGCCGCTTCTGGGTCGGTTCGTGCGGAGTTTTCTGACCGAGGCAAGGGTTTGGCTGAGTAGTGCCCCCGGGTTAGAGTTCGAGGTAGAGTCTCCGGGTATTTTTGGTTTCCACTTTTGTACTAGATAGTGATGTTGTACCCGATTTTGGGAGACTTTGGATTGTTGTACCTGAACTCTTTACTTAGTGACTCCTTTTTACAGTTTGCTCTTTCAGCTTAGCTTCCTTTCTGCTCTGATACTTGTATAGCTAGATCTCCTTTGCAGGCTGGACGCTTCGTCTGTGCGGCAGTTTCCGTACAGACGGCGGATCTGTTGGTGAGCCCGGGTCGCAGTTCGACCCCGGGGCGTGACAGATTTAGGTGGTATCAGAGCCTAGGTGTATAGGTCATTTGGGACTTAGAGACCCTAGGCTTTATGGTTGGGCAGTAGGATGACTGTCGTGGGGGTTGTCTTGGGCGAGAGTTTCTACATGTTAGCTCTCTAAAGTAGTTCTGTTGGCTGCAGACAACACAACACTTTAGAGTTGGAAACATGTTTTTCACTTTCGCTTATTTTGTTAGTGAGGTCTGGTTCTCTGACATCTTGTTCCTCTGTTTGAGCAGCTTGAGATGCCTCCGAGACGCCGCGCGACGACGAGGGCGCACTCTGCGTCTGATGATGTACCCGAGCAGGAGGAGGCCACTCAGGGTGAGGTCCAGGAGTTGCGGGCCCAGGTGGCCCAGATGTCTGAGGCGCTGCGGCGCCAGGAGGAGGCAGCCAAGCGCCAGGAAGAAAGTATGGAGCGGATGATGAGGCTACTTGAGCAGAGGACATCTGCGGCACCTCCAGCAGCGACTTCGTCGACCTCATCGCAGATTGTCCCCTTGACGGAGGCAGAACAGAAGGAGCTCTCAGATCGTCTAACTTATGTCAGCCAGTTCCGTCCTCCGCGTTTTGCCGGGCAGAGTTCCGAGCCACGGGAAGTAGAAAACTGGATTTCTGCAATGGAAAAGACATTCGAGAACCTGTTTATCAAGGAGCAGCATCAGGTGTTCATAGCCACGCACTTTCTGGAGGGAGACGCCGAGACCTGGTGGCGCCGGGTCCGACCAGTTGGACCGCCGGGAGCCCAGTTGATGTCTTGGCAGGATTTTCGAGCCTTGCTACTCGGGGCTTATTTTCCCGATAGCGCGAAGCAGAAGTTAGAGGGGGATCTTCGTCGACTGCAGCAGGGTAGTCAACCTATTGCAGACTATATCCGAGAGTTTCAGAGACTTCTGAGCAGTGTGCCGCATGTTGCCCCTGATGAGGCTCAGCGGGTGGATCTTTTTGAGAGGGGGCTTCACCCTGATATCTATCATCTTGTTCATGCACAGCGATCTCCGACGCTTGATGCAGCCATGGAGCATGCACGTTGGGTCTCTCGAGGGAGGGTGATCATGGCAGAGAGGGGCGGAGCGCCTGGGAGTAGTTCCGGAGAGAAGCGCCCCGCACCGCAGGACCTTGGGCAGACTAGCAGGCCGAGGCCCCCGAGACCGCCACAGTCACAGCCTCGGGGCCGCGGGACTCAGAGGAGGCAGAGATCGGGGGGCTCCCGATCTACTAGAAGGCAGCAGCAGCAGCAGCTGGTCCGTACTGATAGCTGTGTGATTTGCGGCGGGCCCCACGCCCCTCAGCAGTGTGATCAGCGACAGGGCCGGTGCTACCGGTGTGGACAGGCAGGGCACAGATCATGGTCTTGTCCTACAGCTGGGGCATCAGCAGCTTCGGCGGCTTCGACTCTTCCTTCACCGCCCTATCAGACGGGCGGATCTTCGGTAGGTGTTGGCCAGGGGGACAGGGCCACTTCGTCGCGGCAGTCTGACAGGCGACCACCCCCGAGCGGCAGGGTGTATACCTCACAGGTCGAGGACTCGGGGGCGGCTGGCCACGTTGTGGCAGGTATTATTCTTATCTCCTCTACTCGCACTAGAGCTTTGTTTGATACTGGAGCATCACATTCATTCATCAGTAAGGCATTTGCATCCATGCATGGGCTTGAGATAGGACCGTTGCCTTGTGCTCGTGAGGTTCAGATACCCGATCACGTTTTGCACGTTGATGAGTGCTGTTGGTCCTGCCCTGTGCAGTTAGGGCCTTGGATTTTGCCTGTTGATCTTTTTGTTCTTCGCCAGCTCCAGGATTTCGACGTAATATTGGGTATGGATTGGTTGACTCAGTATTACGCCACTATTGATTGTCGAGAGAGGACTGTGACTCTCCGGGAGCCGGACCAGGGAGAGTATGTCTTCAGAGGTTGCCAGAGCACGCTTTTTGCAGCGACGATCTCTTCAGCCAGGGCACGACAGTTGATGAGTCGAGGTTGTGTTGCTTTCTTAGCCACTGTTGTAGAGGTGCCTACGGCGATGCCTGGGCTCGAGGACATTCCTATCGTCCGAGAGTATCCAGATGTTTTCCCTCCTGAGTTATCTTCTATGCCGCCGGATCGAGAGATTGAGTTTGTGATTGACGTGGTTCCTGGAACTACGCCGATCTCTAAGGCACCCTACAGAATGGCACCGGCAGAATTGAGAGAATTAAAGGCTCAGCTTCAGGATCTCTTGGATCGCGGGTTTATTCGTCCTAGTGTTTCTCCTTGGGGAGCCCCGATACTATTTGTAAAGAAGAAAGACGGGTCGCTTAGGCTTTGTGTGGACTACAGAGAGTTGAATAAAGTGACCGTCAAGAACAAGTATCCACTTCCTCGGATTGACGATCTGTTTGATCAGCTTCAGGGAGCCACGGTTTTCTCGAAGATAGATCTCCAGTCCGGTTACCACCAGCTGAGGGTGAGGGCCGAGGATGTGTCCAAGACGGCGTTTAGGACTCGGTATGGGCATTACGAGTTTACAGTGTTACCTTTTGGTTTGACGAATGCCCCGGCGGCGTTTATGGATCTGATGAACCGAGTCTTTCAGCCGTACTTGGATCGTTTTGTGGTGGTTTTCATCGACGACATTTTGGTCTATTCCCGTAGTGACCTTGAGCATGAGGAGCACCTGAGGGTTGTACTACAGCTTCTGAGGGAGAAGAAGCTGTATGCGAAGTTGAAGAAATGCGCCTTTTGGCTACGGGAGGTTTCTTTTCTAGGCCACATTGTTTCAGCCGCAGGAGTGGCAGTGGACCCGACGAAGATTGTTTCAGTTCGGGATTGGCCTAGACCCACGACGGTGACAGAGATTCGGAGTTTCCTGGGCCTTGCAGGCTACTATCGTCGTTTTGTGGAGGGCTTTGCGAAGCTCTCTACCCCCCTCACTAGACTGACCAAGAAGGGGGTAAAATTTGTGTGGTCAGAGCAGTGCCAACAAAGCTTCGAGGAGCTGAAGCAGAGATTGATTACAGCGCCAGTGCTTGCACTACCAGTCATGGGGGAGGGTTTGTGATTTACAGTGATGCCTCCCACAGCGGCCTTGGATGTGTATTGATGCAGCACGGTAGGGTAATTGCCTATGCCTCCCGTCAGTTAAAGGACTATGAGAAGAATTACCCTACTCACGACTTGGAGTTGGCTGCGGTTGTTTTTGCCTTGAAGCTCTGGCGGCATTATTTGTATGGCGAGCGCTGCGAGATCTTCACTGATCATCAGAGTTTAAAATATCTTTTCACCCAGAAAGAACTCAACTTGAGGCAGCGCAGGTGGCTTGAGCTGTTAAAGGATTATGACTTGAGCATTCTTTATCATCCCGGCAAGGCTAACGTGGTCGCGGATGCTTTGAGCAGGCGAGCAGGGCAGACTTTGAGTATGCTTATTACCCAGCAGAGACCACTGAGAGAGCAGCTGAGGAGTTTGGATATAGAGGTGGTGTCCCTGGGGGTTTCTGCAAGACTTATGTCTATGGTCTTGCAGCCCACTCTACTGGACAGGATTAGAGAGAAGCAGAGTGGGGACCCCTATCTTCTCAGGATTCGAGACCAGATGCAGCTTGGGCAGAGCAGGGACTTTTCAGTAGATGTTGCGGGAGTACTCAGGTACAGGGACCGCATTTGTGTGCCGGCGGATTTGGATATTAGGGAGCTGATCCTGAAAGAGGCTCACTATACACCTTACACCCTCCATCCTGGGGGAACTAAGATGTATAGGGATTTGAAAGCTCAGTTTTGGTGGCCAGGCATGAAGAGGGATGTTGGTAGGTTTGTGGCCCACTGTCTAACTTGCCAACAGGTTAAGGCGGAACACCAGGTTCCCGCTGGCAAGTTACAAAGCCTACCAATCCCTGAGTGGAAATGGGATTGTGTCACCATGGACTTTATTGTAGGTCTGCCGAGGACTCAGAGAGGAGCCGATGCTATTTGGGTGATCGTTGATCGGTTGACTAAATCAGCGCACTTTCTGCCGATTCAGTCAGGTTGGGCCTTGGAGAGTTTAGCACATTTGTACCTTGACGAGATTGTGAGGCTTCATGGAGTGCCAGCTTCTATTGTATCAGACAGGGATCCCAGATTTACCTCTCAGCTTTGGAGGAGCTTACAGACGGCTATGGGGACCCAGCTTCAGTTCAGCACTGCCTTTCACCCACAGACCGACGGACAGTCTGAGCGGACTATTCAGACTTTGGAGGACATGTTGAGAGCTTGTGTCCTGAGCTTTGGTGGCAGTTGGGATCGACACTTGAGACTAGCAGAGTTTGCCTACAACAATAGCTTCCAGGCGAGTATCCAGATGGCGCCCTTTGAAGCATTGTATGGTAGAAAGTGTCGATCGCCTCTTTGTTGGAGTGATGTGGGAGAAAGGAAAACTTTGGGGCCTGACTTGCTTTTGGAAGCTGAAGAAAAGGTCAAGGTTATTCGGCGCCACTTGGTCACTGCTCAGAGCCGACAAAAGAGCTACGCCGATAAGAGGCGGCGAGACTTGGAGTTTCTGGTAGGAGACCATGTGTTTTTAAAAGTCTCGCCCTCTCGAGGGATTCGGCGCTTTGGGGTGCGCGGGAAGTTGAGCCCGCGTTTTATCGGCCCTTTTGAGATTTTGGAGCGTGTTGGACCTGTTGCCTATCGGATTGCTCTACCGCCGCGGCTAGCCGGTACTCATGATGTGTTTCACGTGTCTGTGTTGAGGAGGTATGTCTATGATCCCTCTCACATTGTGGACTTCACTTCTTTAGAGCTGGACGAGGATTTACACTTCCAGGAGCGCCCGATTCGAATTCTTGCTCGTGAGTCGAGAGAATTGCGAAGTCGGGCAATACCTTATGTGAAGGTATTGTGGAGCCACCATGATGAGAGAGAGGCTACTTGGGAGCCCGAGGATGAGATGAGGACTACCTACCCACACCTTTTTGAGGCCCCTCCTGACTTTTGAGCTTCTTGGGTTTCGAGGACGAAACCGTTTGAAGGGGGGGAGAGTGTAGTGCACCGGTTTTTGGGATGAGCTTTCTGACTCCACCGACGAGCTTTCCGACTGGAAAAAGGCGTGAGCGCGTGTATTTTTGAATTACAGCGGGGTTCGGGTGGTTCCGGGCGGCGGCGGAAGACCCGAAGGCAAAAAGTGAGTTATGGTTGGCATTTTTGGATTATTTTATTATTTTAAATTAGACTTTTTAATGTTGCTTTTAGTGTTGTTGTGAGGGAGTGGCTTGGCTGTATGGTTGGTGGAGTTAATTAAGGTGTTGTTGGGACATTAATTAACTCCCTTATTTAATGTTTTATCCTTGCCTTAATTAATGTTAGGTGCAGGCATTAAATGGCAGCCATCCCCTCCCTCGCCACCTCACCTCACCTCACCATCCTTTGCCAAAAGGGAAGCAGCAGCTTAGCTTTGGGGGTTTGGCCTGTGGCTAAGGGAAGAGAGGAGGAAGAAAAGAGGAGTTCCTTGGACTTGTTACCTCGCTTCGAATGGGTGGAATCGAGCGGAGCGTTCTTGGCAAACATCGACGAGGTTGGTGTTTTGGTTCTTGAATCGGGATTTCTTTTCTTGGATTTTCTCCTCTCCCCCCTTTTAGTTTTATTTTTATTTTTCTTCTTCTTTTCCTGCTGTGGCTGGCGGACTTGTTGTCCGAGTTGCGGCGCGGCTCGTGCCGCTCGCGCGTATGCGGCAGCGCGTTCTGTGGGGCTGTCGCTGCGCGTGCGCGCTTGCCCGCTACGCACAGCGCGCGCCCTGCTGCCACATGGAGCAGCAGGGCGCAGGGAACGCCGGGCGGCGGCGCTGGGGCCGCGCGGCCCTGCTTGGGTGCCGCGCGGGCGGCCCCAGTGCCGTGCGGCACTGCAGGCCGCGCGCCAGGCGCGCGACCCTGCAGGGTGCCGCGCGGGCGGCCCCAGTGCCGCGCGGCACTGCAGGCCGCGCGCCAGGCGCGCGACCTTGCAGGGTGCGCGCGGCGGCCCTGCAAGGTGCCGCGCGGGCGACCCTGCAGGCCGCGCGCTAGGCGCGCGGCGCTGCCAGGGGCCGCGCGGCGGGTGTCCTTGGGGCCCCGCGGCCCTGCAGGCCGCGCGCGAGGCGCGCGGCACTGCAGGGCACCGCGCGGGTGCCCCTGGGGGCCCCGCGGCCCTGCAGGCCGCGCGCCAGGCGCGCGGCACTGCAGGGGCCGCGCGGCGGCCCGCTTGGGCCCCGCGGCCCTGCAGGCCGCGCGCCAGGCGCGCGGCACTGCAGGGGCCGCGCGGCGGCCCGCTTGGGCCCCGCGGCCCTGCAGGCCGCGCGCGAGGCGCGCGGCACTGCAGGGCACCGCGCGGGTGCCCCTTGGGGCCCCGCGGCCCTGCAGGCCGCGCGCCAGGCGCGCGGCACTGCAGGGGCCGCGCGGCGGCCCGCTTGGGCCCCGCGGCCCTGCAGGCCGCGCGCGAGGCGCGCGGCACTGCAGGGCACCGCGCGGGTGCCCCTTGGGGCCCCGCGGCCCTGCAGGCCGCGCGCCAGGCGCGCGGCACTGCAGGGGCCGCGCGGCGGCCCCCTTGGGGCCCGCGGCCCTGCAGGCCGCGCGCCAGGCGCGCGGCACTGCAGGGGCCGCGCGGCGGCCCCCTTGGGCCCCGCGGCCCTGCAGGCCGCGTGCTTGGCACGCGGCGCTGCAGGGCGCTGCGTGGGCTGTTCTTGAGCTGCGCGGCCGCGATTGTTCAGAGCCGCAGGGCTTGCGGTTCGGCGGCGCGGCATGGCGATCGCGCGAGGGGATTTCCGCGCATCGTCTGACGTTCTTCGTCGCCGGACGGGGTTTTTTCCACCAGTCTTTTCTCGAGCCTTTCTTTTGACCCAGTTTCACCGTTTTTGCAGTATGACCTAGTGCTGGCCTGAGTTTGGGGTCAGCGGTGCGCTTTGTGCTGTTTGGAGCTTTAGGATTGCACCAGGACCTTCGTTGGGCGCGCGGCTTTTGCGGGTTCTTCACAGGTGGGTTGGGTTCTTCCGAGAATGCTACGGAATGCCCGTTATATTTGCAAATGCAAACGTAATGAGATCTTGGGATATTTAGTAAAGGCGGAGCAGCCGTGTAAGTCGTGGGATATGGGTACCGACTGAAACACGCAAGATACTCCTAAAAGTAAGTCCTGAATACAAGATGGTATCCAATGCCCCTGGCTGAGCTACCAGGAGGGTGTTTTTCCCCGGCGTGCTACCGGGAGGGTTCTTCCCTGGCCGAGTTACCAGGTGAGTCAATTTCCCTGGCCGAGTTACCAGGTGAGTGTATTTCCCTGGCTGGGTTACCAGGAGGGTATATCCCTGGCCGAGTTACCAGGTAGATGTTGTTCCCTGGCTGGGTTACCAGGAGGGTATATCCCTGGCCGAGTTACCAGGTAGATGTTGTTCCCTGGCTGAGTTACCAGGAGTGAGTTCGACCTGGCCGAGTTACCAGAGGGCAGCGGGGGAATGGCTTGAGCGGATGGTCATATTTTGCGAATCCAGATGCCATTCATATTGCATTGCATTCCTGCATATAGTGATAGACTTATTTACAGCTTTTCCTTCTGTATCTATCTATCTATCTGCTTATCTGTTTTACCTCCAGGGGACTTAGTGGGCTACCGTGGATCAGACATTGGTACCCACTGAGATCTGACTTTTCAGTGATCTCACACCCGCTGTGTGTGTGACAGGTGCTTCCGAGGCGGCCGCTTCTGGGTCGGTTCGTGCGGAGTTTACTGACCGAGGCAAGGGTGTGGCGGAGTAGTGCCCCCGGGTTAGAGTTCGAGGTAGAGTCTCCGGGTATTTTTGGTTTCCACTTTTGTACTAGATAGTGATGTTGTACCCGATTTTGGGAGACTTTGGATTGTTGTACCTGAACTCTTTACTTAGTGACTCCTTTTTACAGTTTGCTCTTTCAGCTTAGCTTCCTTTCTGCTCTGATACTTGTATAGTTAGATCTCCTTTGCAGGCTGGACGCTTCGTCTGTGCGGCAGTTTCCGTACAGACGGCGGATCTGTTGGTGAGCCCGGGTCACAGTTCGACCCCGGGGCGTGACAAAGAGGTATATCGCCTCATCCAGGATCTACGTCAAACCGCCTCAATCAAACAACGAGAAAGGCGGAGTCAGAGTCAACCTTCGGCTGATCAGACCAAGAAAGGAAAGACTCTGAAAAGGAAGGGAACGAGATTTGGGGCATGAATCTCGTAACAGATGCCGAAACGGTAAGTGGCGTCCAGCAATAGGAAGCGCCGAAGATCACGCTTTAGCACGTTAGCGAGGGGATGAACCTGGACGGAAAAGCAACTATTATCCTATTTGAGAAGGTTTCAAGTCAAAAGGAAATAGTTAAGGATTTCATAAGGGTTTTCCCCAAATCACGCCGATAATTCAAATCGACGCATGTAAACATGGTTCAGTGAGTGAATAAATACCCGAACCATCGATGAGAAAAGGGTCATGCAACCTCGTAAATCAGGACCACCCCCTACTTTTTCATATCTTTCAATACTTGCATTTAGCATTTACCGCTTTCCTAGATAACTTTACTGTATTCCTTAGGAGTAGATTAACCGTAATTGGCTTCCAGTTCTCCTTGTAACCCCACTTCGATTAATATAATTTCTTAATTGGCTCTTTAGCCGTATCAATTCTTTGTCTTTGTTCTTTGATTCGGCTACTCTAGGCCGAACTCAGCCTCTCTCCACCTCCATACCTCGTTTCGGCTAATCTAAGCCGGTCGATCGCGAGAGTTAAAGTGAGAAGAACTCGGCCGAGCGAATCCCTCCTCGGCCCAATCGCTTGATCCATTGGCACGCGACACATCACATCTCAGAGGGTCAAACGAACACCCGGGCCGATTGGCAACCGACATTTTCGACCCCATCAGTCTCTTATATACCAAATCATAATTTCATTTCTATCTAATGCGAGACTATTGGGGTATCACTCAATCAAAATCAATAGTAAAGATAATATTAAAAAACAAATATTATCTTATTACTAAATTTAATAATATGCAACAAATATTTCTTTCCTAATTTTATTTTGCTACTTACATAGTGACTAATTTGATAAGTAGCAAACTCTCATAAATTTGAATTTAAAATTTAACTTCAATTAGAACTTTATATTTATAATTTTAAATATAAAGTTTTAATTTAGAATTTTTATTTTTAAAAATTAATTTCAAATTTTAAATTCAAATTCAACTTATACTGTTACTTATAAACCCAAAATTAATTATTTATTTAAATATAAAGTTTCTATTTTTAAAATTAAATTCAAAATTTTATTTTTAAAATTTTTAGATTTGAATTTAATTTGCACTATTATTTATAAAACCAACTTTTTACTTTAAATTGAAATTGAAATTTTAAATTTGAATCGAGCCGACTACCAATAGTGCTCTAAAAATCTTTATTTTCTTACTTAATTTTGATACTTTCCAAATTAGATAGTAGCTAGTTAGTTACGTAACTAACTGCTCAATACATAGATTAAATTTGAATTTAAAATTTAATTTGAAATATAAATTTTTGATCAAAATTGAATCAAAAGTTTTATTTTCAATTTGTATTTTATATTCAATTTTTTTTTGAATTTGATTAAAATTGTATACGTTCAAGTATTAAATTAATAATTTGAATTCAAAATTTATTATTTATTTAAATATATGGTTTTTTATGTTTGAAAGTTTAATTCATAATTTTAATTTGATTTTAATATATACTGTTATTTATAAACCCCACTTTAATTATTTATTTAAAATTTAATTTGTATTATTAATTATGAAACTAACTTCTTACTTAGAATTGAAATTAAAAATTTAAATTTGGTTTAAAATTTTTATTTGAATTGGTACTATATATATATATATATATATATATATATATATATATATATATATATATATATATATATATTTATTTATTTATTTATTTAAGAATATTTTGAATTTGCTTCGATTTTTAAATTTTTAAGTTTTTTTAATAATAAGTTTATAATTTGAATATAATTTGAAGTATTAACAAGAAGATGAATTCTCTTTTTAATCGGAGTATATTTAAGACACTAATAATCAACATATTAAAAATAAATTTAGAATTGTAAAAAGCCCAAAATATATTTTTTTATAAAAATAGATTAAAAATTTTTATTAGACAAAAATATTTTTTTATTCCTACGGAGGAATGATCGGCACTCGGCTACACGCAGTATAAACATGCGTGTTTAACTCAATCCAATTCGGTTCTCACGCTTGGCATCCATAAAGTTATTTTTGTAAATACAAATTTTATAGAAATATTTTTAAAATTATAAATTTTTAAAGGGTGATTTTCAAAAAAAAAAAAAACTTGCTTTATTATTATTATTGCCCTTTTGTCTTCTTTTCTCGATTCCTACCTGCTTCTAGGAACCGCACGTGGTGATCCGAGCTTAGATCGAGAGAGAGAGAGAGAGAGAGAGAGAAAGGTCGAAGACAATGGCGAACAACAATGGCGAGCCGAGCTTTACCCCGCACCACGACCGGTGGTACAACATCAGATTGGGCCGTTCCTTGCGAGACCACGCTTCAACCAAGTTTTGCACCCTTCGTTGTGAGCCCCCAAACCCTAGAATCGCTCCATCCTCGTCGTCCCTTTTAGGGTTTCATTGATTGTGTAACCTAATAATTTCGGTTGAATTTGGGTTTCTTCGGTAAATTTGTTGATAATTTGATGCAGAATCATAGATGTTTTACATGTTTGATTCGTCACGAAGTCCCTTGCCATTATAGTCGTAGCTCTCAGCGATTTGGAATCACTATATGCTGTTCGTCCCTAATATTGCTGTTAAAAAACTTGTCAATTTTGTGAGTACGAAATCGAAAATTGTAACACTTAGTTTTATTGTTGTAACAAGGAGCTCAAATGTGGAAATTGTATTGTATCTATGATGCTAGATACCATTGGGTGGTTTTAAGATGCTTGTTGGTTTGGACATTGTGGGAATTCCCTCTGCCTTGTATTCTGAGTTTATAAGAAATTGGTAGTTTGAGAATCGATCTTTGGCTCAACCACACTTAGCTGCCCGAACTTCAAATTTGTTATTCTGTGACTAATTATAGATCGTGATAGTCATTTGTGTTAGGATTTTGAATCCTAGTTAGATTAGGATAAAATTTAATTCTATTGGAGTTAAATTGATTATAGATTTAAATATTAATTAGAGTATAATTTCTAATTATATTAGGATTGGGTATGTTTTATGGGCTCTATATATAGAGCACATTAAGCCTGGATGGTACGGTTAAGTGCTGAAGCCTTAGGAGGTGAAGTACTGCTTGGTGGTCAAGTGTTCTAAAGCTCCACACTGTTGTACGGTAGAGGTGAGGGTGCCCACATGCTCGTACATGGTGAAGAGAGATAGCAGTAATTGCATGCACCTTGTGCACGGGTGCACGAGAGAGAAGTCTTCTCATGTTATAGAAGACGAGAAAGGGGTGAGAGAGATTCAGAAAGAGGGTTCGGGTAGAAGCTATTTTATATAGAAGATGAGTCAGATGTAATTCTTTTCTTGTTTAATGAATCTTATTTCGCTCGTATTTTTTGTTTTTTTTTTCTCTTTTGTGGTTTTGCCAACTTTTTGCTGAAGAGATTGGTTTATAGTAAAAATTCGATTTGATGCTTCTGTTGTGGAATTCCAACAATCGGTATCAGAGCGAGTATTGGGTCAACAACAGTCGGTATCAGAGCGAGTTGTGGATTCTCAAAATCTAGTATCAGGGCGAGTACCAGATTCCCACTAATTTGACCCCTAAATCTATGTAGCAACTTTTCCATGGCTCTCAGAGATTTTCGAAATGCTCTATATTCAGGTCTCTAATATTGTTGTTAAAAAAAAAAAAATTTGACATTGGGAGAATACATTGGGTGGTTTTAAGATGCTTGTTGGTTAACCACCCAAACCAACTTCTGTGCAATTCTGCAACTAATTATAAATCGTGATAGTCACTTGATCCTCAAAGGTCATGTTTACCTTTTCATTTTGGAATGCTAAGACAAATTTAGGGCTACTTTACTTATTTGATCCTTACATAACCGTTGTATCAAGTTAAGCTAGTGAAAGTTGGGTTCATGTGGCTGGTTAAAACTAATTTAATGTTTATGTATCTTTTTTAAATTTTCTTAATTTTCGGGTGGTTATGTGTAATCAGGCCAAAGTTCAAGTTCTGGCATATATTTTCCTTTTATTTTTTAATGGAACACTATAGCTCATTGTAGATTGTTTTACTTGAGAATATATGTTTAGGTGAAAGTAGATCAGTTTTGGCTACATCTGTTTCAAACCCCATAGTTTTGAAAGGCTGTAGTTATATTAGAAATTCATCATATTCACTTATTATTTCGCACTCAATATATGTAACAAAATTCATTTTATTGTACCAAGAATATGCTTTCATGGTTCTTTCAAACTTTTTGTGGTTCTATCATTATTTCTTTTGTGATTCTGTCCTGTTGACTGATTTCCGTGAGAACTCAGCAGTCTATTTCAGCACTGTGAAATATGACTTTAGTTGCATTTAAAACCTTGCATGCCAATTTATCTTCTGAAATTTTCTTTAAATTGTGAACTGTTTTCTTGATTTGCACTCTGATCCCTGATTAATCATTAATGGAGTTCGAAATTGTGGAATCAATATTTCCTTTACTGGAAATTGGTATTTATGTTCATAGTTAAACTTGAATTTTGAATCATTGGCTTTATTCGAAATTGACAGATGAATTTAAACCGGCATCGATTGACAAGACCCAACCTGGGTCTTTGCACAAGAGCAAGGAGAACCGGGTCACTGTGGAATTTCATAACAACCAGCCTGGAAAGCCGAAAGTGACCTTTGAGGGTAGCAGTGAGGAATACAAAGATAACGATGGAGTCTTATTTTTCGATGGTGAGACTTTTCGGCTGGAGCGGTTACATAGGGCCGTGAAGAGGTTGAGGCACATTCGCTTGCCAGGCGAGTCTGCTGCTGCAGTTAATTTGGCAGCTGCCTCATCAGCTGGAACAGGTGCCGATTCGAGTTCTCCTCCGTTAGCAAAAGTTGCTAAAGCTCAGCCAGTGAGCAAACCAACTGTGCCGCCTTCAGTTCCTGTAAGTTCTTTTAATATATTTTAGTGCCTTCAGTTCCTGCAAGTTCTTTTAATATATTCAAACTCTTGATCTTGGTACAGTTTTTAGTGAAAACACACAGGTATTCTGTCTGAACTATAACACATTTTGTAATGGCTACCCGAACTTTTAAGATTTGAACCTCAGCTTTCATTACTTTTGGTGTCATAAAATTCTGTCATGTTCATTAGATTTTGACAGTTTTTTCTAGAAAATAATACAATATTAAGCAAATCCTGGCTTTGACGTTGACAGTGGAGGGTACATCAAACTTCTACCTTTTTTCAGTTCATTTTGGAGGTTGCTGAAAACTATTTGATTAGATCTTTTTTTCAGCAACTTGAGGAAGTTTGCATGTTGCACCATCATCTGCAGTCTAGAATTTTCCATGAATTCAGATGAATCAATTATCTAATCACTAAACTGTGCTGTTAAAATGTATATCTTCCCCCCTCCTTTGCTTCTGTTGTAATTCATTGTTAGTTTTCTTTTCCATGTTCAAATTTGTGCTTCTTATGAGACATGTTGTTAATCTATACATGTTTTTGTAGAAGTCGCGTAAAAATTATTGTTTTTGATGATCCTGATGATTTCTTGCTTGCTTCTTAACTCTTAAGCAATTATGTTACAAGCTGAATATAACTATATGTTTGGAATGCTCAGGTTGAGGTGGAGAAAATTGATGTCGGAGAACCAGACAGTGCAGGTAGCATCTTTATTTATTTATCTATTTATTTTTGGTGGGTGAACTATATTTTTAGGTTAATAAAATGAGAGGAAAGTATCGGCTTGACAACAATTACTTTCATTCTCAATGTACTCTCGAAGGTTGTATCATGGAAAACAATATCTTAACATGATTAGCAATATGGAGTACAATGAATTTTGTTTTTTCCTCACAAATTTCTCTTGGAACATAAGAAGGATTAATTTGTTATTGCCTTTAGCTTTGGAAGAATTCTACATTTTGTATCTTGGAACACATTAAGATGCCTCAATTCTTTTTACCCTAAAATCAAGTGAAACATCTCTTTTGCAAGTATCAAGGATAACAACATTTTCAAATGTAGTTTAGTGGTTTAATAATTAATATATTAATCTAAATTTAGCAGATACATACCAAGATTACTAGCATGCTCTTATGTAGCCCAATCAGATACCTCAATTCGTTTTTTGCCCTTCAATCAAGAAGTGAATTCTCTTTCTTCTGAGTATTAAGAATAAGGGCATTTTTGTGTGGATCAGTTGCTTAATTTTTTTTTGTTCTCAAAATGTACCATAATTTCTGGCATGCTTATGTGTGGCTGTTGCTTCATTTCTTTTCTTTCTTTATTCTTGTGAAATTCTACTTAATTCAGTTTGGCGTTTTTTGTTATTCGACAGGTCCAAAGCCATCAAACAAGAACAACGCATTCCATTCCATTATCTCGAGCCTATTCTCAACATCACCCGATCCCAAATCACCCGAACAGGACGAAAACCTTGATATCCTCGGGGACGACGATCCGGCGTCACCAGTCAAGACAACGACTACTGGTGGCCAGACACCACAAGGGGCGGCAGAATTAGGGTTTGACATCAACATCCCAACTCAGGACGACACCGACGATGAGATTGCTGATGTGGACGTGAACGATGATGTAGACGAGGGGCTCAATGCAGCTGAGGCCCTTCGGGCCCAGGTCAATGCAGAGGAGGGTGGAAAGGAGCCGCGAGAGGAGGACGATGACACCTCCAGCTCAAGCGGGAGTAGCAGCAGCAGCGGTAGCAGTGGTAGCGGCAGTGGTAGTGGTAGTAGCAGCAGCGAGAGTGATGGTAGTGACGCCGACTCCGCCAGCTCCGGGGGTGACATCGACGTGTGAGGTACTCTACTCTCAGATTTTAAAGCATACAGACCGAGCGAACCAAGATACTCGGTGGCTTGTGGAGAGATCAAAGTGAAGCTGGCGTCGATTGGCCACGCAGTTGGATTTCTCGGTCGCTTTGGCCTGTTGAATTTACATTGTGAGCATGGGTGTAGTTTGATATTTTGGCTAAAAAGCGCGGAAATGTGTTTATAGTGCAAAGTTCAGCAACTAGCAATTCAAACTATTCATTCGTTTTGCTCTTCATATATACGACTATTCATTCACTTTGGCTTGTTTTGCTGCTGTCTGTTACTTCTGCTTTTGAGAAAGAGAATAATTCAAGTAGAGGATATTTTTGAGCCGTAAATATCCAATTTGAGGCGAAAAGCAGAATATCCAATTTGGTGTTTTTTAATATGCTGAATAGGATACATTAGTATAGTTGTGTTTTTTTTTTCATTTTGTTTTGAATGAAACTATTCAGATAGCAAACAACACCCATCTCATGCAGTAAATAGGCGCAACTAGGCTGTTATTTGTCAGGAGAAGACAAAAACGATTATGTTGGAAAACTATTTTTATAATTTCTTTTAGTAGAATATTACTTTGAAATAATAATAATTTATATTCGAAATATGAATCTATATGTTTCTAACAAATTACTAGTATATTGTAAATGAATAAGTAGTAAGGATTAGATGAAGTCTGTGGGTCGAGACGTGCGATGCACTGTCCTAGAAGCAAGATTGCCCCTCCACGTGCAAGACTCCGGCAATTACTCTCAGTGATACAACGATGACTGCCCACCCCGTCGACTTTCAGAAATTCAGCAAAAAGCATAACTCAGTGTAGAAGGTATATAATAAAGCTCAGTATAAAAGTAGTATACTGTACTGTAAATTAGAATTGTGTGTTTAACTTAACAAAAAACTCTCATATCTATAGAGCTTAAGGGAGACCCACTTCAGCCCACCTACAAATAGGATCCAATGGCTAGATCTCGAGTTAGCCGTTAGACTTTACCGAGGAGGTTCTTAGACAGTCCACCAGACACTTCCCAAGGCAAGGCTCTTGAGTAGCCAGATAAGCCATTTCTCAAGAGAAGGTTAAGTTCAAAAATAAAATAGTAAATAAAAGAGAACCGGATCAAAATTACGCGCCGCCTGCCCGACCCGTGTGTGTGTCTTTGGGAAAAGCCACAACTCTTACTTTCTCCTAACCAATACGCTTAAAAAATTAAAGTGTAAATATAACTACCATATGTTATGAATCTTCAATGTGAAACTAAACATCACATGTAGTGAGCTAAGCTTTGGAATGCCTATTGATATTGGACCACCAAAAAACCCAAAGGCCAAAATTAAGTTTTAAATCATAAATAAACCAATAAAATCTAACAGATTATACAAGCCATTCGAACAAAGAATTTTCTGAGTGCTAAAAAAACTACCAATATCAATCTCACATTTTTAACCAATTTCTAGAGAGAAGAAAAGAATGACCATACAAGTCATACAGAAAGAAGGATGCTCAAACAACAAGTCTACAGCATCAAATACACAAAAATTCAAACCTAGCTGTTGGTACCACATGCTCTCTTGTGAGAAGTGCTGAGTAAAAAAACCCTCACACCATTTGTTGTTATATGGAGAAAGGGAAAAAGAAATGACCCCCCTATAAAGATAGGGTTAAAACAAAGAAATTTACACCCCAAGACATACAGGGTCCCTCAAAACAATTAACATGTATAACCAACAATACAAAGGGAGTAGTTAATATACACATTGTAAACTCATTAGTCATATGATTAAGCAAATAATTATACCAAAGGAGTCGCTATACATAAATTGTAGATATTTATAAGATCATCACCTCCATGCATTTCCACGTCTTTGGTTTCGGATAAAGCTTAGAAGAGCTGCAGCCTGCAAAGTACAAGGAGAAAAATCTGATCAGCTGACTTAAAAAAACAAGCATCGGAGCAGGCGCAAATTTTTGTTACAAAAAAGTTATTCTCTTGTTCTTTTTTTACTTGAACAGATAAATGATTAGTATATTTCCTGCTTAACTGTTACTTTTGTCAACTAAAAAAAAAAGAATAGAAAGAAAATAGTAGAAAGGCAGGTAAGAACCAAGGATTTAAGTGCCGTGGCACGCGGTCGTGCCGAAAACTTGCCGGCACGGTACGGCACGGTGCATGGCAACCCCGTATCGCTCTGTATCGTCCCGTGCACGTTAATGTGGAACTAGATTAGGCATGAATTTATTTACTTATTATTTATATTTTACGGAGTCAAAAGAGGTCTTTTGATGGTGTCACTGCTGTCTCTTTGCCTATGCCGATCGCAGTAGCACACGTACTGTGACGCCCCACTTCCCAGGGGGTCACCCATCCTAGAATTACTCTAGCTCTAGCACGCTTAACTCTCACAACCTCTTGGATCTTGCTACCATCCAAAATGCTATAGCCGGGTTGAGAGATTTAGTCCTATTATATCATTTATATATAGGACTAATCCAAATTCCGGGGTGTCACATTCTTCCCCCCTTTAAGCCCTGACGTCCACGTCAGGCTCAAGCACACTCACAAGCACCAGGCGATGTGAGACTCGTCTCGCTAGCCTTAGCCGACCTTGTGAGGAGCTGCACTCCACTCACAACGGTCAATAGCCGGGGAGCCTCGCTCTACCCGCTATAAACCCTGGCTCAGCCGAGACTCATCTCACATTTCCGGCTGGTGAATGGCTCTGATACCAACTGTGACGCCCCACTTCCCAGGGGGTCACCCATCCTAGAATTACTCTAGCTCTAGCACGCTTAGCTCTCACAACCTCTTGGATCTTGCTACCATCCAAAATGCTATAGCCGGGTTGAGAGATTTAGTCCTATTATATCATTTATATATAGGACTAATCCAGATTCCGGGGGTGTCACACGTACATTATAATACAATTTACTATAATGATTATGGTCGCAATTATTACGAGATATATCAACACCAAATGAGCCTCCACCAGTATCAACAATATTTATATAGTCGAGGGATCAAACTAGTAACTGATGATGATAATTACCAGTAAGATCCACTTAGGCACTCAATGTACTACTAGCAATGGAAGATAAAAGTTTAGACTTTAGAGTTATAATTTGGGCATATTGAATTATCTCTAATATAATATGCTCTTAATTATTAGTCTTATTTTAGTATTTATATATTTTCATGAGTTGTATATGACTATTTCGACTAGGACTGGATGAGAGAAGCAATTTGGATCAAGTTTATATGCATTACAATCCCTTAAACATCCTAAAAAGCTAACATTACCTGAAAAAAAAAATAAAAT
>JAQOTM010001890.1:0-24187 GCA_029168755.2 Tillandsia fasciculata
ATCAGGAATATTATCAACCCCAACTCTCCATTTAGAAAGCAGCCGAAAATAGCAAAAGTCTAAAAATTTCGAAAGGCCAGTGCCTTCACTCCAATTAAACAAGAACAGGTTCGGCACCATCTCCATTTCTGGAGTAGCCTTTCAAAATTTTCGTCCCGTTCAAGAGCTTCGGCGTAAAGACGAGAAAAAGGGAGAGAAGTGTTGAAGTTGTTCCTGCTGTGGTTGCATAAACGAAGGCTACGATCTACCACGATCCCCTAGGGACACAACCTCAAGCCCTAACGTCTCCTATGCTCCAGTAGCGGCGCCTGCCGCGCGATCACCACGTCCAAGCTCTGCACTGCACTCCTACCCAAAACATCCGCACACATCTGAAGCCGCTGGGGGTGTCACTGCAAGTCAACCTCTGCTGGCAGGCTAAGTGATCTACCATCTCTGCCACAATAATGAAGGTGCTCCCCAAGGTGGGACACTAGGTTTAACAGCCCTCTAACCATCATTCCATCTACTGTGTCATCAGCTCTCTCAGCTTTACTGGTGCCATCCAATAAGGTGCCTTTGAAATCAACGCGGTTCCCAGAACCACGTCAATCACCAACTCAATCCTCCTATCCGGCGGCATCATCATCATCTCAGGTGAAATCATATCCGGGAACCCACGGACAATAAGAGTATCCTGGAGTCCCGGTGCCGCCGTAGGCGCATTTAGCACAGTCGCGCGAAACAATAATACAATCTCAACTCATCCTCTACCTGATCCTTGCCGATGAAATCACCGCTACACATTGCGTACTCCGATAGTCTCTGTAGATGAACTTCTCCTATCTAGCTCGCGGAAGGTCACAGTCCTCTCTTCTCAGTCCATCATCGCCTGATACTACACCCACTAATCCAACGCACCATGTCCTAGTCCTGGGACTGCCGCAAAACCTGCCAGTCCGTCGGTGTAATCCACGGCCTCAACTGCACAGGACAAGCTCCGCAATCTCCTCCACCTACACAACCTACTCAAGGGCCTGCATCTCCAATGCACGTGGTAACAACCCTACCTCAAGTCCATGCAGGGATGCAAAATGCTCTACTAAAACATGCATGAGAGGCGTCGGTATCAAACATGCTCTAGCTCAAACGACTGTAAAGAAAATCATACCTGGTACGAGGCGGTCCACTATCATGACGCCCTCCAACCGAGCTGCACCATCTCATCCGCTCGGTGCTGGTGGTCATCGCTCTGTCTGCCTCGACGTCGTGGCCCTATCTGCCTGGCGGTAAGTCGGAGGAGCTCTTGCATCCTGAAGAGGTAGTGGGGGTGCTGTCACAAGCGGTAGTACCATGAGCACTGCTAGGGGGCATGCTGCCTGGAAGTGTCCCGACTGTCCACATGAAAAACATCGCCCCTGCCTGTGGTCACACTACGGTAGTGAATGCGGCCCACCGCAGATGACATACTCGTCCTGTCGCTGCTGCGAAAACCGCTGCCGCTGCCGTCGTTGCTGGGGTCTACCAGATCCCTGCAAGTCCGAACTGCTATGGCCCTGAAACTGAGGTTGCTGTGTGCTAGTCGATCCCCATCCACTGGCCTGTCCCCTATTAGGTGGTACTGGACGCTTCTCGCCAGAGCTGGTCCCCGGCGCTCTGTCCCTCTCAGTCAGAACCACAGATCCTCTCTCAACACACAGTGCATGCCCGATCGCTGCATCCAAAGTCGGCAATCGTCGGGAATGAACAAACTGATAAATATCCCGGTGTAGTCCCCTATCAAAAAGATCAACCCGCTGGGCCTCATCCCTTGCAACATAGGGTACGCAGTTCAGCAATCGCATAAACTCACAAAATATACTCCTGTAGTGGCCGACTCCCCTGCTATAGATGTCTCAAGTCCCCCTCAAGTTTCTACTTTACACTGTCGGGGAAAAAAGCCCCAAGCAGCAAGGCACGAAACTCACTCCAAGATAGCAACTGAACTCCCGGTGGTCCAACAGGATGAACCCTATGCCACTAAATCTCGGCATCCTTCTCAAGAAAGTGAGTAGCTAGATGCACATGATACTTCTCCTGCACGAAGAAGTTCTTGAACAGCTTTTCCATAGCCGCTATCCACTTCTCCGCCTCCCAAGTCTCCGAACTCTATCCCGAGAACTGCGGGGGATGATACTGACAAAAACGAGTCAGTCAGTCGATCAAGTCTTACTGCTCCTCCTCTGTCAACGGTGCTATCAGAATCGGAATCGGTGATGCCTCAGCTGAATATGCCACTGGTAGTACTGTAGGGGAAACTCTCTGCTCGAACATACGCATCATGCGCTTCATGTTCTCCTCCTGGCGCCGCATCGCCTCCTCTTGGCGCCTAGCGGTCACCTCCTGGCGCCTCAACGCCTCAGACATCTGCGCCACCGGGGTTCGCAACTGGCGGACCTCACTCTGCTCTGTCTGCTCGGCCTCCTATTGCTCGGGCTCCACATTTGACGCAGGATGTGCCCTCCTCGCTGCACGACGTCTCAGAGGCATCATATGTCACACGCCCATGCGTCGAAACTGCGACCCGGGCCCGCCAACAGATCCGCCGCCCATACGGAAAGCCCCGTATAGACGAAGCGACTAACCTGCAAAAGATCATGCTAACCACTATACAGATATCAGAGTGAAAAGTAAACTACTAAAATAAATATATACAACTCTTCAAATAGTACATGCAGGTCCTCACAATACATAAGTCTCTCCAAAATAAAACTCTCAAAAGTAAAAAGTACAAGATACATCCCAAAATCACAAACAGTACTAATACATCGCCAAAAGGGGGTACATCTACTCTCTCTAGAAGAAGACTGGTAGGGATCTAGCTCGCGACTCCCTTACCTCGGTCAGCAGGATCAGCAACAGGAGCAGCAGGAACTGGAGTAGAGGTCCCTAGGGAAGTCACCAACCATGGGTGTGAGAACTACACCGTCACGTAGTTCTCAGTGGGTACCGCTAACAAGCCCGACGGTCTGCCCACTAAGTCTACTAGAGGCATAAAGTAACAAATGCAGTACTGAAAATAAAAGGGCTGGAAAATAACTCTACAGCTACTATGCCTCTATCTAAATACTCAAGGAATGATACAGATGGAAACATGATGTGTCAACGTTCTCTCAATAATACAATCACCCAATCTACACTGACTGCCACATCAGGTCCAGTCAAACCTGCGCCTACCTACTGCCATTACATCCACGGAGGAATGGACTTACGTAGGGCGTCCGTGACTGCCCAAAAAGGGCCCAGCCAGAAGGACTGCGTCGACAAGTCGCGATAGCAAAGTAACAGGCCCAGCTCCGGAGTGCACTCGAGCGGCGCGACCCCACCGAGGAAAGTATCCGTGCATCTCTGTCGAGCTCAAATGCGGCTCATGCAGGCTATAGTCCAAATCCACGATCAACAAGATCGACAGTAACCAACATCACATCTCTCACTCACTGGCTGTATAACCACACAGCCGGGACCCACCGTCGACTCAGACGGCTCCCAGAATAAAATACTGGTCTAAACACAGCTACCGGACTCCACTCGGCCCCCAAGCACGAGTGTAATATGCATCCCACAACAACCCGACCACTCGGCCCAGGACCCGGGCAAGGAAAACTCTAAGTCCAGGTGAAAGAATGAATAAAAGTGTGGGAGTGTCTAAAGCATAAATAAACTAGCTCAAGTTGGAGTTTTCTACTAGTCTGGTTGACATGCATCATATGACAGGGTGATAGGTCAAGTTTCAATAATAGCATTTAATTGACATCATAAGGAAGCAATAAACAAAGGATCATAATAGCAACACAAGGAGCATCAACTCTCTCTCTTTCTAACATGCTTCCTAATACATCTCACAATCATACAGGTTCACTATACCACAGAATTAATGAACCGTCCATCGGTTTTGAAGACGAGGCAACCCACCTGAAAGTGCACGTCGCTCCAAAGTCTAAAAAGGCTGAAACTGAACGGGGACAATCTTCAGATTCCCACGATTCCAACGGGCCCAAAAACACCCAAAAACTCTTCCTGGGTACAAAGATATGGTCCAAACATTGCAATAAGCAAAAATTTCCACAAATACAAGCTGCTGCAAATTCAGTCCAGAAAATGCTTAAATACCACCTGCGAGATAAACTCCAAAATTCTAATAAAAATATGACGGCGATTCTCGCGAAGAGTAGATGTCGATCGAGTCCTCACATGTCGAAATCCAATACTCGAGCACAGAGATAAAAATTCGACAAGGCTCTGCTGTCCAAGAAAACCACCAGCAAAATAGGGACGGAACCCCTAAAAAACTCAAATCTGGGAGGAGTGAAAAACACGAAAAACGTATATATACCTCTCGTGAAACTAACGCCACAAAAATCGTCCAAAAATTCCTTCGGAGTAGCTCTGTGGACCTCGTGGACCGAAATGTGACGAAAATGGGCCACCGAAGAAAAAACGTCGCACTGCGCTAACTAGCCGAAGACGTCGATGCCGCGGCCTCCAAAAATCTGAGACTCCTTCGCAAGATGCAGCACAAGATGATGAACAAGATTGCTAGAGGGCTCTGTCGCAGCTGGGCTCGGGAAAAAGAGAAAAAACCCAAGAGAGGGGCTATTTATAGGCCCTCACCAAGAAAAATCCAAAAGCCCACATTATTGGGCTTTCGGGCCTAATTTTCGGGCGCCCGGAGGGGATTCGGGCGCAAACAGTGCCCGAATTCGCCCCCGGCCCGGCCCGCGACCAACGCCCGGATCGCCCAGCGCCCGACACGTGTCCCGAACAGCGGATAGCGTGTGCGGGGCCGCTGGGGATCCGCCGCGTGGCCCAACCGGGTAACGTGGGGTGGGTGGCGCCAGCCAATTGCCGGGCGCCACGTGGCGCCCCGCATACGACGGTCACCCGCCCCCGCTTGCCCCCACCTGCCCCGCCTGCTCCCCCTGATGCATGGACCGCGCGCGGTGTGAGCCAACCACTCACAAGCCGCCACCTGGCTCGCCCCGGTGCATGCGCCAGCTCGCGCGTCTCCGTGGACCGCGCCGCGTGAGCCCGCCAATCCGAGGCCGCCACGTGTCCCCCACGCCCGGTCCATGCACCAGTGCTATTCTCTGTGGACCGCGCCGCGTGCGCCGGCCAATCAGCGGCTGCCATGTGGCATTCGGCAGGTCCACGGCTTCCCCCATGCACCAAAACGCGCAGAAAACTTTCGGGTATCCGTTTTTGGGCATCCAGACTCAGAAAAACACGAGTAAATAGCCGATTTTCGACGTTTTTCCGCGCTGAATCCAAATCCGTCCTTGGATTAGCCTAAAACCCTTTCTAAAGTCTAAAGAAAACAGTCGGAAGGCAGGCTCAATCCAGAAGCCTTACAGAGTCCGTCCAACGCGTCCATTTTACGCATTGCGGGTCCGACACACCACTAATAGGTGTTCCACACCGTGGGTCATAGGAAAAGCTGCACGGGGATCGGGGCTACTACATCCTCCCCCACTAACAAAAGTTTCGTCCTCGAAACTAAGAAAACAAAACAGACGTACCTCAGCCAGAAGCCTCGAACAGGAAAGGATAGGTATCTCTCATCACCGTCTCTAGCTTCCAAGTGGCCTTACTCCTCGTAATTGCTCCACGGAATCTTTACATATGGAATAGCCCGGTTGCGCCATTCCCTCACCTCACGAGCCAGAATCCGTAACGGGCGCTCCTCATATCCAAGGTCCTCACTGATCTCCAAGGAAGCGAAATCAATCACGTACGAAGGATCAAAGACATATCTCCTCAGAACCGAGACGTGGAAAACATCATGAACTCCTGCCAGGCGTGGAGGAAGGGCAACACGGTAAGCAACAGGGCCTACTCTCTCAAGCACCTCAAAGGGTCCAATAAAATGGAGACTGAGCTTCCCACGAACTCCAAATCTCCGAACCCCCTTCGAAGGCGAGACCTTCAAAAAGACATGATCCCCAACCTGAAACTCTAGGTCTCGCCGTCGAGTATCAGCGTAGCTCCTCTGTCGACTCTTGGCTATCTCAAGATGTCGCCGAACTAATCTGACCTTTTTCTCTGCCTCCAGCAGTAAATCAGGTCCTAAAGTCGTCCTCTCACCCACGTCACTCCAATATAAGGGCGACCGACACTTGCGTTCATACAACGCTTCAAACGGAGCCATCTGAATGCTCGCTTGATAGTTGTTGTTGTACGCAAACTCAACCAATGCTAAGTGCCGGTACCACCCTCCTCCAAAATCCAGGACGCACGCTCTCAACATATCCTCGAGGGTCTGTATGGTGCGCTCAGACTGTCCATCGGTCTGTGGGTGGAATGCCGTGCTAAACCGGAGCTGCGTCCCCAAGGCTGTCTATAGGCTCCCCCAGAAATGCGAGACAAACCTCGGGTCTCTGTCTGATACAATCGAGGCGGGTACACCATGTAGCCTCACCACCTCATCCAGGTAATCTGCGCAAGTCGCTCCAATGGCCAAGTCACCTGCACGGGTAGAAAGTGAGCAGACTTGGTGAGTCTATCCACAATAACCCAGATCGCGTCAGCTCCACTCTGCGCCCTCGGCAGTCCAGTGACGAAATCCATAGTGATGTGATCCCATTTCCACTCGGGGATTGGAAGACTCTGTAACTTGCCAGCAGGAACACGGTGCTCTGCCTTCACTTGCTGACAAGTTAAACAGTGAGCCACGAATCTCCCAATATCCTGCTTCATTCCATTCCACCAAAAGTGTGCCTTGAGGTCCTTATACATCTTAGTCCCACCGGGATGAATGGTATAAGGTGTATAATGGGCCTCTCTCATAATCTGCTCTCTGATCTCAGAATCCATAGGCACACACACTCGGTCCCTGTACCGAAGTACTCCCGAGGCATCTACTGAGAAATCCCCTATCTGCTCTGTCTGAATCTGCCCTCTGATCCTCGTCAAGTGGGGGTCCTCACTCTGTGCCTCTCTAATCCTGTCCAACAGAGTGGGCTGCACGACCAAAGACATAAGTCTAGCAGAGACCCCAGGGGATACGACCTTGATCTGCAATCGCCTCAACTGCTCGACTAGCGGTGCCTGCTGTGTAATCATCATACTCAAACTCTGCACTGTCCTCCTGCTCAAAGCATCTGCCACGACATTGGCCTTGCCGGGATGATACAGGATGCTCACATCATAATCCTTCAGTAACTCTAACCACCGGCGTTGCCTCAAGTTCAGCTCCTTCCGAGTAAACAAATACTTTAAGCTCTTATGATCAGTGTAGATCTCGCAGTGCTCCCCATAGAGGTAATGCCGCCACAGCTTCAGAGCAAACACAACGGCTGCAAGCTCCAAATCATGTGTAGGGTAATTCTTCTCGAAATCCTTTAGCTGTCGCGAAGCATAAGCAATTACCCTACCATGCTGCATAAGTATACAACCCAACCCGCTGTGAGAGGCGTCGCTGTAGATCACAAACCCATCACCCATCACTGGCAATGCTAGAATCGGCGCTGATATCAGTCTCATCTTCAGCTCCTCAGAGCTCTGCTGGCACTGCTCAGTCCAAGTGAACTTTGTCCCCTTCCTAGTCAAACTGGTCAGGGGGGTAGAGAGCTTCGCAAAGCCCTCCACGAACCGACGGTAATAACCTGCTAAGCCCAAGAAGCACCGGACCTCAGTAACCGTCGTCAATCTAGGCCAATCTCGAACAGCATCAATATTCGTCGGGTCCACCGCCACTCCTACGGCTGACACTATATGGCCCAAAAATGCAACCTCCCGAAGCCAGAACTCACACTTCTTAAACTTGGCATACAGCTTATTCTCTCTCAGAAGTTGTAGCACTATCCTCAAGTGCTCCTCATGCTCCATATCACTCCAGGAGTAAATCAGAATGTCGTCGATGAATACCACAACAAACTGGTCCAAGTACGGCTGAAATACGTGGTTCATCAAATCCATAAATGCGGCAGGGGCATTAGTCAAACCAAATGGCATCACTGTGAACTCATAATGCCCGTACCGGGATCTAAAAGCCGTCTTGGATATGTCCTCGGCCCTCACCCTCAACTGGTGGTAACCGGACTGGAGATCAATCTTCGAGAACACCGAAGCTCCCTGCAGCTGATCAAACAAATCATCAATCCGTGGTAAGGGATACTTATTCCGGATGGTCACTTTGTTCAGCTCTCTGTAATCCACACACAATCTAAGCGACCCATCTTTCTTGTTCACAAACAACATCGGCGCTCCCCACGGAGATACACTGGGTCTAATAAAACCCCTGTCCATCAGATCCTGTAACTGTGCCTTCAGCTCCCTCAACTCAGCAGGTGCCATCCTGTAAGGTGCCTTCGAGATTGGCGCGGTTCCCGGAACCACGTCAATCACAAACTCTATCTCCCTCTCCGGCGGCATAGTCGTCAACTTACAGGGGAAACACATCTGGAAACTCGCGGACAATGGGGATATCCTCGAGTCCCAGTGCCGCCGTAGGCACCTCAACAATAGTCGCCAAGAAAGCGGTACAACCTCTGCTCATCATCCGCCTAGCCCTCGCCGAGGAAACGGTCGCTGCGAACAATGTGCTCTGGCAGCCTCTGTAGACGAACTCCTCCTGTCCAGGCTCGCGGAGAGTCACAGTCCTCTCTCTGCAGTCAATGGTGGCAAAGTACCGCGACAACCAATCCATACCAAGTACAACATCAAAATCCTGGAGCTGCCGCAAGACAAGCAAGTCTGCCGGCAAGATCCAAGATCCCAACTGCACGGGGCAAGCCCTACAACACTCCTCGACATGCAAAATATGATCTGGAATCCGAACCTCTAATGCATGCGACAATGAATCTATCTCTATACCATGTAGGGATGCAAATGCTCTACTGATAAATGAGTGTGAAGCATCGGTATCGAAAAGAGCTCGAGCACGAACTGCAGAAATCAAAATAATACCTGCAACGACATGGTCGGCCGCCGAAGCATCCTCAACCTGAGCGGCATAAACTCGCCCGCTCGGCGCTGGTGGTCGTCGCTCTGGCTGTCGCGAGGAAGAAGCACGATTAGGCATACCATAGGTCGCAGAAGGCCCAGCCATCTGTAGAGGACAGGGGGTACTGAGGCCGTCGAGGGTGCCGAAAATCCCGCTCTGGGGCACGCCGCCTGAAAGTGACCAGTCTGTCCGCAACGGAAACATCGGCCCTGCCTCTGAGTACACAGGCTCGGTGGATGCGGTCCCCACAAATAACACATCTGTCTTGAAGTGGCTGCCGCTGGGACTGCTGCTGCTGAGACTGCTGCTGCCGGGCGGTCGACGCTGCTGCTGCTGAGAGGGACGGGGTCCACCTGACCTCTGGGCCCCTGAAACCCACGACCCTGAGGATGGAATCGTGGAGGTCTCGGAGGTCCCTGCTGACTCGTCTGTCCCTCGTCAACCGGTGCTGGGCGCTTCGCCCCGGAATCACTGCGGGGGCTGGAGCCACCTCGTCCATCACTGCCTCCCCGCGCTCAACATAAAGTGCCTGCTCCATCGAGGCATCCAGCGTCTGCAGTCTGCGCGAATGGACGAACTGATAAATGTCTCGGCGCAAACCTCGCTCAAACATGTAGATCCGATGCGCCTCGTCCCTGGCCGCGTGTGGTACACTGGCCAACAACCGGTTGAAGTCTGTGATGTACGCCTGCACGGGACGGTCTCCCTGTCGGAGATTCTTCAACTCCTCCTCCAACCTCTGCTTAACACTCTCCGAGAAGAAGGCTCCAAGAAGTAAGCTGCGAAACTCCGCCCAGGTAAGAAGCTGAGTCCCAGGCGGACCAACAGGTCGTACTCGCCGCCACCAGGCCTCGGCGTTGTGCTCCAGGAAGTTTGTTGCCAGAAGAACCTGAAACCGCTCCTCGATAAACAGACTCTCAAAATGTCGCTCCATTGCCGTGATCCACGACTCTGCCTCCCACGGCTCTAAGCTCCGCCCAGAGAAATGAGGCGGGTCAAACTGGCGGAATCTCATCAAGCAATCTACCACCTCTCGTTGCTCCGCAGGGGTCAACTGTCCCACCAGTCCAGACGGCTGTCTACTGGTAACCGGCGCAATAGGAACTGCCGGTGCCGCCGGTACAACAGGGGGTGCCACGGCCGGCGAAGAAGGTACGGGGGAACTCTCCGGGGGTGCTACAACCGGCTGCGCCCTCTGCTCTAACATGTGCATCATCTGGTCCATGGCCTCCTCCTGGCACCGAACAGCCTCCGACATCTGGGCCATCTGAGCCCGAAGCTCCTGTACCTCACACTGCTGGCCCTGCTCCGACTCCTCCTGCTCAGGCTCACCGGAGGAAGAAGGCTAAGATCGCTTCATGATCCTGCGCCGTGGAGGCATCGCTCACACCTGAGACAAAAAGAAGATGATCAGAACCAAAACAACACTCGACCCAATCTAGCGAAAGCCAAAGGCATGTTCCCCTTCCTGTAGCACTATGTTGTCTGCAGCCAACATAGCCGCTTACCGAGAGAAGACATGTCAATCACTCATCCCATCCCTTGGGCGAGTTAAGAAACTCAATCAGGACTCTCGCTAAAAATCACGGCTCTCACGTGAGTCATCCTAGGGTCCAACCACAAGCCTAGGGTTTCTAAGTCCACAATGACCTACATCCTAGGCTCTGATACCACTCTAATCTGTCACGCCCCGGCGTCGAAACTGCGACCCGGGCCCGCCAACAGATCCGCCGCCCATACGGGAAGCCCCGTATAGACGAAGCGACTAACCTGCAAAAGATCATACTACACTATACAGATATCAGAGCAAAAAGTAAACTACTAAAATAAATATATACAACTCCTCAAATAGTACATGCCAGGTCCTCACAATACATAAGTCTCTCCAAAATAAAACTCTCAAAATAAAAAGTACAAGATACATCCAAAATCACTGACAGTACTAATACATCACCAAAAGGGGGTACAACTACTCTCTCTGGAAGAAGACTGGTAGGGATCTAGCTCGCGATTCCCTTACCTCGGTCAGCAGGATCAGCAACAGGAGCAGCAGGAACTGGAGTAGAGGTCCCTGGGGAAGTCACCAACCATGGGTGTGAGAACTACACCGTCACGTAGTTCTCAGTGGGAAGCCCGACGGTCTGCCCACTAAGTCTACTAGAGGCATAAAGTAACAAATGCAGTACTGAAAATAAAAGGGCTGGAAAATAACTCTACAGCTACTATGCCTCTATCTAAATGCTCAAGGAATGATACAGATAGAAACATGATGCATCAACTTCTCTCAATAATACAATCACCCAATCTACACTGACTGCCACATAGGGTCCAGTCAAACCTGCGCCTACCTACTGCCATTACATCCACAGAGGACTGGACTTACGTAGGGCGTCCGTGACTGCCCAAAAAGGGCCCAGCCAGAAGGACTGCGTCGACAAGTCGCGATAGCAAAGTAACAGGCCCAGCTCCGGAGTGGCACTCGAGGGGCGCGACCCCACCGAGGAAAGTATCCGCGCATCTCTGTCGAGCTCAAATGCGGCTCATGCAGGCTATAGTCCAAATCCACGATCAACAAGATCGACAGTAACCAACATCACATCTCTCACTCACTGGCTGTATAACCACACAGCCGGGACCCACCGTCGACTCAGACGGCTACCAGAATAAAATATTAGTCTAAACACAGCTATTGGACTCCACACGGCCCCCAGGCACGAGTGTAATATGCATCCCACAACAACCCGACCACTCGGCTCAGGACCCGGGCGAGGAAAACTCTAAGTCTAGCTGAAAGAATGAATAAAAGTATGGGAGTGTCTAAAGCATAAATAAACTAGCCCAAGTTGGAGTTTTCTATTAGTCTGGTTGACATGCATCATATGACAGGGTGCTAGGTCAAGTTTCAATAATAGCATTTAATTGACATTATAAGGAAGCAATAAACAAAAGGATCATAATAGCAACACAAGGAGCATCAACTCTCTCTCTTTCTAACATGCTTCCTAATACATCTCACAATCATACAGGTTCACTATACCACAGAATTAATGAACCGTCCATCGGTTTTGAAGACGAGGCAACCCACCTGAAAGTGCACGTCACTCCAAAGTCCAAAAAGGCTGAAACTGAACGGGGACAATCTTCAGATTCCCACAATTCCAACGGGCCCAAAAACACCCAAAAACTCCTCCTGGGTACAAAGATATGGTCCAAACATTGCAATAAGCAAAAATTCCCACAAATACAAGCTGCTGTAAATTCAGTCCAGAAAATGCTTAAATACCACCTACGAGATAAACTCCAAAAATTCTAATAAAAATACGACGGCAATTTTCGCGAAGAGTAGATGTCGATCGAGTCCTCACATGTCGAAATCCGATACTCGAGCACAGAGATAAAAATTCGACAAGGCTCTGCTGTCCAAGAAAACCACCAGCGAAATAAGGGTGGAACCTCTAAAAAACTCAAATCTGGGAGGAGTGAAAAACACAAAAAACGTAGATGTACCTCTCGTGAAACCGACGCCGCAAAAATCGTCCAAAAATTCCTTCGGAGTAGGTCTGTGGACCTCGTGGACCGAAATGCGACGAAAATGGGTCACCGAAGAAAAAAGCGTCGCACTGCGCTAACTAGCCGAATACGTCGATGCCGCGGCCTCCAAAAATTCCGAGACTCCTTCGCAAGATGCAGCACAAGATGATGAACAAGATTGCTAGAGGGCTCTGTCGTAGCTGGGCTCGGGAAAAAGAGAAAAAGACCCAAGAGAGGGGGCTATTTATAGGCCCTCACCAAGAAAAATCCAAAAGCCCACATTATTGGGCTTTCGGGCCCAATTTTCGGGCGCCCGGGGGGATTCGGGCGCAAACAGTGCCCGAATTCGCCCCCCGGCCCGGCCCGCGACCAACGCCCGGATCGCCCAGCGCCCGACACATGTCCCGAACAGCAGATAGCGTGTGCGGGGCCGCTGGGGATCCGCCGCGTGGCCCGACCGGGTAACGTGGGGTGGGTGGCCCCCGCCAATTGCCGGGCGCCACGTGGCGCCCCGCGTACGACGGTCACCTGCCCTCGCCTGCCCCCACCTGCCCCGCCTGCTCCCCCTGATGCGTGGACCGCGCGTGTGTGAGCAGACGACTCACAAGCCGCCACGTGGCTCGCCGCGGTGCGTGCGCCAGCCCACGCGTCTCCGTGCACAGCGCCGCGTGAGCCAGCCAATCCGAGGGCGCCACGTGTCCCCCGCGCCCGGTCCATGCACCAGTGCAATTCTCTATGGACCGCGCCGCGTGCGCCGGCCAATCAGCGGCTGCCACGTGGCATTCGGCCGGTCCACGGCTTCCCCCATGCACCAAAACGCGCAGAAAATTTCCGGGTGTCCGTTTTTGGGCATCCGGACTCAGAAAAACACGAGTAAATAGGCGATTTTCGACTTTTTTCCGTGCTGAATCCAAATCCGGCCTTGGATTAGCCTGAAACCCTTTCTAAAGTCCAACAAAAACAGCCAGAAGGCACGCTCAATCCAGAAGCCTCACAGAGTCTGTCCAACGCGTCCATTTAACGCGTTGCGGGTCCGACACACTACTAATAGGTATTCCACATCGTGGGTCATGGGAAAAGTTGCACGGGGATCGGGGCTACAACCTTTATGAATCCAAAAAGGAAGATAGCTAAAACAAGAAATACAACTGAGTACGGTAAAATTTTACAATTCGGGATGGTACATCTATCTCACCAAAATGAATTACACTGGTAGGGATCTATCTCGTGACTCCCTGTCCTCGGTTCATCAAGCCAGCTAGAGCAAGAACGGAAAGGGAAAGCCTCTGCAAAACTGTCACTAATAGAGGGTGTGAGAACCCGAATCAAACAAGAACGGGTTGTAGGCATAGCCTTTCATTGTTCTCGACCCGAGGATGAAAACAGCCCTTATAACCTAAATCACTCAAACCCTCTTGGGTGAGTAAGTTGTAAGAAAAAATAATCTTTATTGCTAAATACCATTTCCACTCAAACCCTCTCGGGGTGAGAATAAAAATAGCTCACTTTTTAGAAAATTATCTTGATTAGAGAAAACCACTTTTATAGATTTTAGTTCTTGCGAAAATCGGTTAAAATCAAGTTTATTTTTCGAATCCCGAAGAGCTAATGCCTTCGCCCAATCAAACAAAAACAGGCTCCAGCGACCCCTAGAAATTCGAAAGGAAAAACACTGATTTACTAAAATCATAAGTGTCCAAAATCATTCTGGGTTCAAGGTCCTAATATCACAAGTACTCCACGGCCACAAAACTCGGCCACTTCAACCATTGGAGACAACCCTACGCTCCGGGACCACCTTGTTGGGTTATAAGTAATTGGATCTAAATAGGGGAAAAAACACCTAGAGGGGGGTGAATAGGTGTAAACAATAAACACTCAAAAAATCATTGCGCAAATAAACCCAATGCGGAAAAATAAAAGAACACGCAAGATTTTTACGTGGAAAAACTCCAAACCGGAGTAAAAAACCACGGGACCGATAACACGGCGAAATCCACTAGAATTAACACACGTACAAGGTGATATAACGTACTCACAGACGACTCAACCTTTTCATACGCTCCTAGTAGATCTTCTCCGCTCGCTCCACGACGCTTCTCGAATCCACGATCCGCGCCCAACGCTGAATCCACAGCGTCCAACGTCGAGTCCACGACGTCCAACCGAATCCACGGTCTTCACCCAATGGCACGCTTCGAATCCACGAACGTACCTCGCTCCGAATCCACGAGAGCGGTTGCACCTTGAATCCACAAGGCCACGCGAGTCCACGCGCCGATTTTGGGGTAAATCGTTGTTTGTTTTGGGTGGTGATGATCCGCCGAATACTTAGATTAAAGATAGATCGGAAATACCATCTAAGTATTCATTGATTTGATTCTACTCAAAATGTGAGTATGGAAAACCTAGAATCAAATCAATCAATATAGATGAAGAAACATAGAATAAATCTATTGATTTCCTTTCTTCTCTATATATGTGGATTTTTTTCTTTCGGCTATTTTTTCTGTAATAGCCGATTTGCGGATGCCCTAGAAATGAATATAGGGCTATTTATAGGTTAGAAACCATTGGAAGAAGATAGGATCAAAAACAGCCTTTTCTGGAGATTTTACCGACGGCGATCCGGATTGGAATTGACGATCCGGATTGCAGAAGCAGAAAGACGATTTCCAGAAAATGCCTGTTCGGGATCCGGATCACAAAGTCCGATCCGGATCGTTCATACAGTTTTACCAGAACATCAATGTTCGGGATCCGGATTGCAAATCCTGATCCGGATCGAGGAAGCACACAGGTAAAACTAGTGTTCGGGATCCGGATCAGAGATGCTGCGATCCGGATTGAACCAGTGTATGAACAAACACCCTTCGGGATCCGGATTGCAAGCCCGATCCGGATCCTGAACATGTCCCATGTCCAGTTTTTGATGTTTATGCAATTAAAAATTCTTCCAGGTGTTTCTACACTATAAGAAGTATTCGGATCATCAAAAATCTTTAGTTAAACGTACCTGATCCTTTTGAATTCTTCTTTCTTGAGATTGAGGTATATGATCCAAAGTTTCTTCATCTTCAATCTTCAAGACTTAATACATTCACGAAATACGCCAACTCAAATTCCGTAACAATCTCCCCCTTTGGCGGTTTCGTGACAAAACACAAATCCACAAAAGAAAATTCAAAAAGATATTTTTGTTGCTATCACCATACAACAAAAATTTACAAAAGAGATCCAAAATTAAAAACATGAGATAAACTCCTAAGACAGACTCTAGACTTAGACATCTGTAATCTCTGCACACAAAAATCATTCTTGACAAAAAAATCGTTAGATACCTCAAGAATTGAAACATACAAAACCAAATACAGAGATAGAGTTTATTCTCATCATGACATTTGAAAAATTCAGATATGTAAGAGAATCATAGTTAAAACCAACATATCTTCTAAGCATTCAAAAACCAAATGTCAAAGTATGTTAGTCCAACATCAACTTGTTAGTCATATTACATGCCCAAATAGTTAGTCGAATAGTTAGTATAGAGGCATGTCACAAATCACAAATAAAAACCAAAGTTGAGTTGAAGATACTTACCTTGATATTCACAAAGTTCAGTTCACATCATTCATTGTTCAGAGTTCTCTCTAACTCTCTCCCCCTTTTTGTCACAAAACAAAGCCAAAACGTAGCAAGAGCTACAATATGTAAGGAGAGTTAAAAAGTTCTATCAATATGCACAACCTGAGAACTAAACTACAAGTTAGAACAAAAACTAAGTCCTAAAAAAAAACTGCAAGGTCTGCAAGAGAGTAAAGCCATAGAAAAAGTGAACAGACGGTCCTGCTCAGTCTGATGAATCTGAACTGGTACAGCTCAGCTTGTTCAAAATCCCCTTGAACAGTTTCGAAATGTTTGAATACTTTTTCTTGATCTTCTTGTGCTGAGAGGAAAGTTGCTGAAGTTCTGTCGACATTCTTTCTTGTGCAGCAAAGAGTTTTCGCTGTTCCTGACGAAGCGTTCCAATTCATCTGTGTCTGTAGTCCCTTTCTTCGAGTGTGATGGGGCTGTGTGGATGCAGATGGTGCATTCATTCCCGTAACCCATGGAGATTCAGTTTGAAGAATTCCAGAAAGTGAGCGTGCTCTGGTGAGAGGCCCACTATGCTGACTCGCACTTCTTTGGACATTTTTCCTTCTCGTATATTGTGTGGTTGTTGAGGCAGATTTCATTAGTCTTTTTCCTTTGGTAAATTGCCTGTCCTCCTCATCAATTTTTCGTTGAACATCTTTGAAGAATTCGTCCCATTCTTCTTCATCATAGTCTGAGCTCTCTTCCTCTGTGTCCTTCGTCTTGATTTGAGTTGAATCATCCTGTTCCGTTTTAACAGATATACTCGTGTGCACCATAGTGACTAACAACAGAAAGAACCAAGAGAGAGCCATTGACCTAGTGCTTTGAGTTTAAGAGATGTCCTGTGAAAGCCAACTCAAGAACACATGAAAAATCGTCAATTTTGAAAAATTTGAAAAATTGTACCTAGACAATCATAATCATGTAGAGAAGCCAAGAATCAAATTAGTTTTCCAAAAAGAATTTTAAAAATAGATCAATTCCATGATTTTCAAAAATTCCTCTTTTATGCCCTAAAACCGAATTTTTAGAAATCGAAGCCTAAAAACTCGTTAATCTTGAGAAAACCCAGCATAAAAGCAAAACTAATTGACCCAGAGTTCTTATTTCAAAAGAAATTTGATCAAAAACCATTCACAAACGAAAAAGATTCCAAGATTTCAACTCACGTTTGATGAAAAACCATAAAAACTGTGAAAAACCGAGTTTTGATCAATAAAACTTACTTGAATCCGAAGAACTTTGAGTTTGGAAGCTCCAAAATGCAAGAAATCTAGAGAGAGAAGCTCTAGAGACTTAGAACAAAAGATTAGGGTAAAAGAAATCAAATCCTCTTTGTTCTTATAAAAACCCTAGCCGTGATCCGGATCGGATCGAGAATGTGATCCGGATCGGCTACCCGCAGGAAGAATCCTGCGTTCGGGATCCGGATCACTTACCCCGATCCGGATCGGCTTCAACTTTTTCTCCAGAAAAATTCAGAAAAATTCCATAAAATCCAGAAAAAGTATGTAAGCACTTTACCATGTCAACTTTAAACAAAAACATCGTTTCATACAACAAGAAATAGATTATGCAAAATCTATCAAAAATACCCAAAAATGAAACGAAAATTTACGAAAGTTAAAACACTTAAAGTTGAACAACTTCAATTACATCTATCCTGATCTTATGTGTAATGCCTTTATCAAATCATCAATTTTGGTAAAGAAAATGAAATACCAAGATCAATAGATGTTTGAAATCCCAGATAAGTTAGATAATATATCTAGACAATCTGTTGAAGGAGTGGCTCTTTGAGCATCTTTTACTAAAATCCCACCTTATACCAACCATGAAATACGACTGAGTCAAGTATTTCAATATGCATTTCATCAACATTTTCAAAACAAAAATTTGCTTTTCATTCATGGAGTATCTTTTTCTTTCTTTCATTTCTCCATGTGGTGGTAGTTTTCACACTCCTCATTGGGATGTAACTCTTTCCACATCTTTTGAGCATTTTACATTTCATTGACTCCCCCTCAATTGGCTATCAATTATTTAATATATAAGGTATTCAACCAAACCATTGATCTCGAATTCATACTCGACTAAGCAATCAAATATGATAATGACTATACCAAGAGATCATTGAGAGAGAAATTGACTTTGATCACTTAAAAGATGGTTTAATTAACGTAAATGATCATTGCAACATTGAAATATTATGACATCAAAAGCATAATAAATTTCTAAATGCATAAAAGGATGCAATTAAAGTCAATTATGATTTATGCTCAATTAATGTCCTATGTACAAAACATAGATAAAGAACAAAACAAAAACAAAAACAAAACCTAACCTAAGCAAAGGTTTCAAAAGAGTTTATTTCAAGGAAAGCATGCCAATTGCTTTACGCAAGTGAATAAAACGTTTTTGATCCAAAGGTTTTGTTAAGATATCAGCTAATTGATCCTCAGTTGAAATATATGACAGTTGAAGAATGTTTGATTCAACTAGCTCTCTAAGAAAATGATATCTAAGTTCAATATGTTTTGTTCTAGAGTGCAACACAGGGTTTTTAGAAATGTTAATAGCACTAGTGTTGTCACATAAAATGGTTACCGAAGATGTTGAAATCCGGAAATCGCTCAACACGCTTTTCATCCAAATCAATTGGGTTGAACAACTTCCTGCAGAAATGTACTCCGCTTCGGCAGTCGAGAGTGCTATGCAGTTCTGCTTTTTACTGTGCCATGCAACAAGGCAATGGCCAAGATAGAAGCATGCACCACTCGTGCTTTTCCGGTCATCCACCGATCCAGCCCAATCGGCATCTGAGTATCCAACAATATCCAAAGTCGTTCCCATAGGATACCAAATTCCGAAATTGATTGTACCTTTGATATACCGGATGATCCGTTTCACCGCTTTCAGGTGAACCTCCTTCGGTGCTGATTGATATCTCGCACAAATCCCAACACTGAAGGATATATCCGGGCGACTAGCCGTGAGATATAGTAGACTTCCAATCATACTGCGATACAGTTTCTCGTCTACATTCTCACTATGTGATTCACTTCCAAGTCCCTTATGGCTAGTTCCCATTGGAGTCGGAAAATCCTTAGAATTTTCAAGATCAAACTTTTTGACCAACTCCAGTGCATACTTGGATTGACACAAGTGAATTCCTTCATCGTTTTGTTTAACTTGTAATCCAAGAAAATAAGTCAATTCGCCCATCATGGACATCTCAAATTCGCTTTCCATGGTCTCCGCGAATTTAGAAGCATCATTATCTCTTGTTGCTCCAAAAACAATGTCATCGACATAGATTTGAGCAACTATGAAATTGTTTTGATAATGCTTCACAAAGAGAGTCCTGTCAGCTCCCCCTCGAGTGTAGCCCTTTTCCAAAAGGTGCTTTGTCAACCTTTCGTACCATGCTCGCGGTGCTTGTTTCAGACCGTAAAGAGCCTTTTTCAGACGAAAAACATGGTTAGGTAGTTTATGATCCACAAAACCTTTCGGTTGAGCCACATAAACTTCCTCATTTAAAAACCCATTTAAAAAGGCGCTCTTAACGTCCATTTGAAATAATTTGATTTTAAAATGACAAGCAATCGCAAACAATATACGAATGGACTCGAGTCTAGCTACAGGGGCGAAAGTTTCATCAAAGTCTATACCTTCTACTTGAGAGTAGCCTTGAGCAACTAACCTTGCTTTGTTCCTGATGATAGTACCTTCTTCATTTTTCTTGTTCTTGAAGATCCATTTGGTACCTATCACATTGTGTTGCTTCGGAGGCTTCGTCAATTCCCAGACTTTGTTTCGCTCGAATTGATGGAGCTCTTCCTGCATTGCTTTAATCCAGTAGTCATCTTGGAGAGCTTCATCAACATTCCTTGGTTCGATTTGAGATACATAGCATGCAAATCCGCAAACCAATTGTCTCCGTGTTCTAACTCCTTCTTGTGGATCTCCAATGATGTTCGATTCAGGGTGATCCTTGGAGATGCGTAACGTTTGAGGTAGAGGAGTAGGCGGAGGTACACGAGATGATTCCTGCACATCAGATAAGCTTGAAGAACCGTTAGATGCATCATTATTATCGAAAGAATTGTTAGAAGAAGATGCATTAGCAGGTGTATCATCATCAAGAGAGATATCGAGGGTAGATTTTTCAGATTCAAAGTGAAAAGCTTCATCTACCTTAACATTTATCGATTCTACGATCGTCTTAGATTCTAAGTTAAAAACTCGATATGCTCTGCTGTTTGTAGAATAACCTAAGAAAATCCCTTCGTCACTTCGAGAGTCAAATTTTCCAAGATTCTCACGATCACGTAAAATAAAACACCGACTCCCAAAGATACGAAAATATTTGATGTTAGGTTTTCTACAAAACCAAAGTTCATATGGTGTATTCAAAGTCCCCGGGCGCAAATACACGCGATTAATAACATAAACAGCAGTGTTCACCGCTTCAGCCCAAAAATAAAAAGGTAAGTTCCGGCTGTGAAGCATAACACGTGCCATTTCCTGTACGACCCTGTTTTTGCGCTCGACTACACCATTTTGTTGAGGTGTGTAAGGTGCGGAGAATTCATGTTTAATGCCATTAGAAGTGCAAAAATCAATGAATTTGGAATTTATGAATTCCCCACCTCTATCACTCCTAACTCGAGTAATCCTTTCATTCTTTTCAATCATAATACGATTGCAGATTTCGAGAAAAGAATCAAAGGTATCAGCTTTTTCTTTTAAAAATGCTACCCAAGTATATCTAGAAAATCATCAACCAATAAGAAAATATACCATTTACCTCCCAGAGATGGTTGACGAGTTGGCCCCATTAAGTCCATATGCAAAAGTTCCAAAGGCCGTTTTGTACCTATGTGGTTCAAGTTCTTGTGTGCAGTCCTAGACTGTTTTCCCTTTTGGCAACCGCCACACACAAGGTTTTGTTCAAAAGAAAGTTTCGGAACCCCCTTGACCACATCTTTGTTTGAAATTCTAGCAAGTTCCTTAAAGTTTATGTGACCTAGCCTTTCATGCCAAAGTGTTTCATTTTTCAAAGATGCTAGGTTACATTTTTCAGAAATCTTAGAGGAACTACATAACAATTGTTTTCTGATCTAACCCCCTTTAAAAAGAAAGCATGGTTCATGTCAGTTACAGTGCATTTATCAGATGAAAAATTAACTGAATAACCACTATCACAAAGTTGACTTATGCTTATGAGGTTAGTCTTAAGGCCATGAACAAATAACACATTATCTAGAACCGGGCCATCTGGAATAGCTACCGTTCCCTTTCCAACAATTTTGGAAGACCGACCATCTCCGAAAACAACAAGTCCTCCGGAGTTTTTCTCAAATGTTTGAAAACAGTTTTTATCACCGGTCATATGACGGGAACACCCGCTATCCAGATACCAAGACGAACTATCATATGCATGCAAGGAAACATTGGTAGCAAGACAAGGGAAAATTTCACCTTTGCGCACCCAAACCTTTTTGGAGTGCGTCGGTAATGATCGTGAAGTTGATTTCCTAGGTGAGAGCGTCTTGCTTGAAGAATTGCTGCTCCTTGATGATGTCGTCTTGAGCGGTGTACTACCAAGGCTCTTTTCCTTCAATTGAATTGCAGTTGATTTTCGAGGAATAGCCTTTTTGGTAGTCATTGCAAGAGGTGCTTGAGGTGTGCGTTTGGCTTCCGTCTTGCAATTTCTCCTTATGTGCCCTGAAATGCCACAACGAAAACATACCTTAGGTCTTGTCGATTCCGAGGAGGATGTAGTAGGCTTGTTGTCGTTGCTTGTCGTGAATTCCGGTGTCGGAGGAGGAGATACCGACTGAGGCACAAATACTGTCCCACTCGAACTTGGAATGTCTCCAGTTTGAGTGTATCCGAGGCCGAACTTATTTCTTTGACCAAGACCAAGAAGTCTGTCCAACTTACTCCTTCCAGAAGAAAATCTCTTTAAGTCATCCTTCAGTTGGCGTATGGTCTCCGTCATTTCCAATTTTTCCTGTCGAGCCTCGCCGTTGAGCTTCAAGAAGTAATTCGCTTTGTTCACCATATCCATATAATTCTTCTCGAATTGCTCATTGGACTCTTGAAGGGAAACATTTGTTTTAATCAGATTATCCCTTTCCACTTCAAGATCGGTTGAGAGAGAGGTTACCCTTTTTACTTCTTCTTCGAGATCCTGCAATCTCCCTTTCAACCCCTTGTTTTGCTTAGCCAGTTTCTTTGAATCCCTCAAAAGCTTATGGTAGGCTAGAGCAAAATCTTCACCTTCCGAATCATCTGATTCATCGTCCGTTGCAATCTTTTCAACAGTGGAGTTGGACAGTGAATCGGATGTACTTGCCATTAAGCACATGAAGGGTGAAGATGTAGTGGACGCGTGGAAAGCTGTCGCGTTGTCTTCTTCATCACTTGAGGATGACTCATTTGACGTGGAGTTGTCATCCCAAGTAACGACTTGCATCGCTTTCTTCTTTGCCGGATTCTTGTTGGGACACTCCGTTGCAATGTGGCCGTAGCCTCGACATTTGAAGCACTGAACTTGTCCCTCTGAACTTTTCTTATCCTTTGAGAAGTTCTCTTGCTTTCTTGACTTGTAGCTTGAAAACCCTTGCCTTTCTTCGACTTTCCGAAGGATGGAGTTTTGCTTGAATTTCCCCTTCGAAAGTTGCGGCGAAACTTCCTTGTCAAGAGAGCGAGCTGCTTCTCAAAGTCCTCCATAGAAAGGTTCTCGTCGTCGTCCGAGGAGGATGAATCCGCGTCTTCTTCTTTAGTTGATTTCAATGCGTAACCTGAAGACTTAGAAGAGGATGCCTTTCCAGAAGAATAGTTAGTAGGAAATGTCATTTCATAAGTTTGTAAAGCACCTACTAATTCTTCTACACGCATTTCGTCCGGGTGTTTAATTGTTTCAATGGCTGCGACCTTCGGGCGAAATCGTTCAGGAAGAGTTCTTAGAATTTTTCTTACAACTTTAAATTCTGGAATCTTCTCTCCCAAGTTAGCACATGAGTTTACGATGTCTTGCAATCGTGTGTAATAGTCAGTGAAAGATTCATTCTCTGCCATAGAGATAGAGTCAAACTTGCTCGTAAGCATTTGCAGTTTCTGAATCTTCACTAGGTTAGTTCCCTCATGCGTAACTTGAAGAACATCCCAGATTTCTTTCGCAGTCTCACATGCCGAGACGCGAGAGAACTCAGTTTGTGACAAAGCATTAAATAGAGCATTAATCCTTTGCCATTGTAAGAAGATAATCTATCTCTTCCTTGGTCCATTTCGACCTAGGTTTTAAGGTGCGAACATCATCTAAAATTTCAGTTGGATTAGACCATCCTAATTCAATTGATTGCCACACCCTTTCGTCGATGGAAATTAAAAAGGCTTTCATCCGTACTTTCCAGTACGCATAATTTGTTCCATCAAAGAAAGGGGGTCGATTGATGTTTCCACCTTCAACCATTGTTTACAACCCTATTCCCGCTCTGATACCACTTGTTGGGTTTAGGTAATAAGGATCTAAATAGGGGAAAAAACACCTAGAGGGGGGTGAATAGGTGTAAACAATAAACACTCAAAAAATCATTGCGCAATAAAACCCAATGCGGAAAAATAAAAGAACACGCAAGATTTTTACGTGGAAAAACTCCAAACCGGAGTAAAAAACCACGGGACCGATCCACGGCGAAATCCACTAGATCAATAGTTATATATATTTTTTTTTTTTTTTGAAACCATTGCTCCCCGGCGCGAGCCCAGACCCGCCGCATATACAAATTTACTCTACAAACGGACAGAGTTTCCTTTGTATATGCACGGCGTCCTGATTACAACATACGTTCGTCTCAAGCATTAACCCCACTAATCGAGGTACAACACATACAACGTGGCATTCCTAAACATTCCAACAACCTTTAAAAGTAAGAGAATAGCCGACTGATTTGAAAAGGGATAAATAATCACAGGACGTTTTGAAAGCGACGCCCACTCGACGCCTGTGGGTTTAGAAATCTGTTTCGCACCACATAAAACCACAGAGTT
>JAQOTM010001891.1:0-24131 GCA_029168755.2 Tillandsia fasciculata
ATCATAATCATGTAGAGAAGCCAAGAATCAAATTAGTTTTCCAAAAAGAATTTTAAAAATAGATCAATCCCATGATTTTCAAAAATTCCTCTTTTATGCCCTAAAACAGAATTTTTAGAAATCGAAGCCTAAAAACTCGTTAATCAGGTAAAAACCCAGCATAAAAGCAAAACTAATTGACCCAGAGTTCTTATTTCAAAAGAAATTTGATCAAAAACCATTCACAAACGAAAAAGATCCAAGTTTTCAACTCACGTTTGATGAAAACCATAAAAACTGTGAAAAACCGAGATTTGATCAATAAAACTTACTTGAATCCGAAGAACTTTGAGTTTGGAAGCTCCAAGATGCAAGAAATCTAGAGAGAGAAACTCTAGAGCTTGAAAACAAAAGATTAGGGTAAAAGAAATCGAAATCTCTTTGTTCTTATAAAAACCCTAGCCGTGATCCGGATCGGATCGAGATTGTGATCCGGATCGGCTACCCGCAGGAAGAATCCTGCGTTCGGGATCCGGATCACTTACCCCGATCCGGATCGGCTTCCACTTTTTCTCCAGAAAAATTCAGAAAAATTCCATAAAATCCAGAAAAAGTATGTAAGCACTTTATCATGTCAACTTTAAACAAAAGACATCGTTTCATACAACAAGAAATAGATTATGCAAAATCTATCAAAAATACCCAAAAATGAAACGAAAATTTACGAAAGTTAAAACACTTAAAGTTGAACAACTTCAATTACATCTATCCTGATCTTATGTAATGCCTTTATCAAATCATCAATTTTGGTAAAGAAAATGAAATACCAAGATCAATAGATGTTTGAAATCCCAGATAAGTTAGATAATATATCTAGACAATCTGTTGAAGGAGTGGCTCTTTGAGCATCTTTTATCAAAATCCCACCTTATACCAACCATGAAATATGACTGAGTCAAGTATTTCAATATGCATTTTGTCAACAAAAATTTGCTTTTCATTCATGGAGTATCTTTTTCTTTCATTCATTTCCTCCATGTGGTGGTAGTTTTCACACTCCTCATTGGGATGTAACTCTTTCCACATCTTTTGAGCATTTTACATTTCATTGACTCCCCCTCAATTGGCTATCAATTATTTAATATATAAGGTATTCAACCAAACCATTGATCTCGAATTCATACTCGACTAAGCAATCAAATATGATAATGACTATACCAAGAGATCATTGAGAGAGAAATTGACTTTGATCACTTAAAAGATGGTTTAATTAACGTAAATGATCATTGCAACATTGAAATATTATGATATCAAAAGCATAATAAATTTCTAAATGCATAAAAGGATGCAATTAAAGTCAATTATGATTTATGCTCAATTAATGTCCTATGTACAAAACATAGATAAAGAACAAAACAAAAACAAAAACAAAAACCTAATAAGCAAAAAGGTTTACAAAAGAAAAGTTTTGTTATTTCAAGGAAAGCATGCCAATTGCTTTACGCAAGTGAATAAAACGTTTTTGATCCAAAGGTTTTGTTAAGATATCAGCTAATTGATCCTCAGTTGAAATATATGACAGTTGAAGAATGTTTGATTCAACTAGCTCTCTAAGAAAATGATATCTAAGTTCAATATGTTTTGTTCTAGAGTGCAACACAGGGTTTTTTGAAATGTTAATAGCACTAGTGTTGTCACATAAAATGGTTACCGAAGATGTTGAAATCCGGAAATCGCTCAACACGCTTTTCATCCATAACAATTGGGTTGAACAACTTCCTGCTGAAATGTACTCCGCTTCGGCAGTCGAGAGTGCTATGCAGTTCTGCTTTTTACTGTGCCATGCAACAAGGCAATGGCCAAGATAGAAGCATGCACCACTCGTGCTTTTCCGATCATCCACCGATCCAGCCCAGTCGGCATCTGAGTATCCAACAATATCCAAAGTCGTTCCCATAGGATACCAAATTCCGAAATGATTGTACCTTTGATATATCGGATGATCCGTTTCACCGCTTTCAGGTGAACCTCCTTCGGTGCTGATTGATATCTCGCACAAATCCCAACACTGAAGGATATATCCGGGCGACTAGCCGTGAGATATAGTAGACTCCCAATCATACTGCGATACAGTTTCTCGTCTACATTCTCACTATGTGATTCACTTCCAAGTCCCTTATGGCTAGTTCCCATTGGAGTCGGAAAATCCTTAGAATTTTCAAGATCAAACTTTTTGACCAACTCCAGTGCATACTTGGATTGACACAAGTGAATTCCTTCATCGTTTTGTTTAACTTGTAATCCAAGAAAATAAGTCAATTCGCCCATCATGGACATCTCAAATTCGCTTTCCATGGTCTCCGCGAATTTAGAAGCATCATTATCTCTTGTTGCTCCAAAAACAATGTCATCGACATAGATTTGAGCAACTATGAAATTGTTTTGATAATGCTTCACAAAGAGAGTCCTGTCAGCTCCCCCTCGAGTGTAGCCCTTTTCCAAAAGGTGCTTTGTCAGCCTTTCGTACCATGCTCGCGGTGCTTGTTTCAGACCGTAAAGAGCCTTTTTCAGACGAAAAACATGGTTAGGTAGTTTATGATCCACAAAACCTTTCGGTTGAGCCACATAAACTTCCTCATTTAAAAAACCATTTAAAAATGCGCTCTTAACGTCCATTTGAAATAATTTGATTTTAAAATGACAAGCAATCGCAAACAATATACGAATGGACTCGAGTCTAGCTACAGGGGCGAAAGTTTCATCAAAGTCTATACCTTCTACTTGAGAGTAGCCTTGAGCAACTAACCTTGCTTTGTTCCTGATGATAGTACCTTCTTCATTTTTCTTGTTCTTGAAGATCCATTTGGTACCTATCACATTGTGTTGCTTCGGAGGCTTCGTCAATTCCCAGACTTTGTTTCGCTCGAATTGATGGAGCTCTTCCTGCATTGCTTTAATCCAATAGTCATCTTGGAGAGCTTCATCAACATTCCTTGGTTCGATTTGAGATACATAGCATGCAAATCCGCAAACCAATTGTCTCCGTGTTCTAACTCCTTCTTGTGGATCTCCAATGATGTTCGATTCAGGGTGATCCTTGGAGATGCGTAACGTTTGAGGTAGAGGAGTAGACGGAGGTACACGAGATGATTCCTGCACATCAGATAAACTTGAAGAACCGTTAGATGCATCATTATTATCGAAAGAATTGTTAGAAGAAGATGCATTAGCAGGTGTATCATCATCAAGAGAGATATCGAGGGTAGATTTTTCAGATTCAAAGTGAAAAGCTTCATCTACCTTAACATTTATCGATTCTACGATCGTCTTAGATTCTAAGTTAAAAACTCGATATGCTCTGCTGTTTGTAGAATAACCTAAGAAAATCCCTTCGTCACTTCGAGAGTCAAATTTTCCAAGATTCTCACGATCACGTAAAATAAAACACCGACTCCCAAAGATGCGAAAATATTTGATGTTAGGTTTTCTACAAAACCAAAGTTCATATGGTGTATTCAATGTCCCCGGGCGCAAATACACGCGATTAATAACATAAACAGCAGTGTTCACCGCTTCAGCCCAAAAATAAAAGGTAAGTTCCGGCTGTGAAGCATAACACGTGCCATTTCCTGTACGACCCTGTTTTTGCGCTCGACTACACCATTTTGTTGAGGTGTGTAAGGTGCGAGAATTCATGTTTAATGCCATTAGAAGAGCAAAAATCAATGAATTTGGAATTTATGAATTCCCCACCTCTATCACTCCTAACTCGAGTAATCCTTTCATTCTTTTCAATCATAATACGATTGCAGATTTCGAGAAAAGAATCAAAAGTATCAGCTTTTTCTTTTAAAAATGCTACCCAAGTATATCTAGAAAAATCATCAACCAATAAGAAAATATACCATTTACCTCCCAGAGATGGTTGACGAGTTGGCCCCATTAAGTCCATATGCAAAAGTTCCAAAGGCCGTTTTGTACCTATGTGGTTCAAGTTCTTGTGTGCAGTCCTAGACTGTTTTCCTTTTTGGCAACCGCCACACACAAGGTTTTGTTCAAAAGAAAGTTTCGGAACCCCCTTGACCACATCTTTGTTCGAAATTCTAGCAAGTTCCTTAAAGTTTATGTGACCTAGCCTTTCATGCCAAAGAGTTTCATTTTTCAAAGATGCTAGGTTACATTTTTCAGAAATCTTAGTAGGAACTACATAACAATTGTTTTCTGATCTAACCCCCTTTAAAAAGAAAGCATGGTTCTCGTCAGTTACAGTGCATTTATCAGATGAAAAATTAACTGAATAACCACTATCACAAAGTTGACTTATGCTTATGAGGTTAGTCTTAAGGCCATGAACAAATAACACATTATTTAGAACCGGGCCATCTGGAATAGCTACCGTTCCCTTTCCAACAATTTTGGAAGACCGACCATCTCCGAAAACAACAAGTCCTCCGGAGTTTTTCTCAAATGTTTGAAAACAGTTTTTGTCACCGGTCATATGACGGGAACACCCGCTATCCAGATACCAAGACGAACTATCATATGCATGCAAGGAAACATTGGTAGCAAGACAAGGGAAAATTTCACCTTTGCGCACCCAAACCTTTTTGGAGTGCGTCGGTAATGATCGTGAAGTTGATCTCCTAGGTGAGAGCGTCTTGCTTGAAGAATTGCTGCTCCTTGATGATGTCGTCTTGAGCGGTGTACTACCAAGGCTCTTTTCCTTTGAATGAATTGCACTTGATTTCTGAGGAATACCCTTTTTGGTAGTCATTGCAAGAGGTGCTTGAGGTGTGCGTTTGGCTTCCATCTTGCAATTTCTCCTTATGTGCCCTGAAATGCCACAACGAAAACATACCTTAATTCTTGTCGATTCCGAGGAGGATGTGGTAGGCTTGTTGTCGTTGCTTGTCGTGAATTCCGGTGTCGGAGGAGGAGATACCGACTGAGGCACAAATACTGTCCCACTCGAACTTGGAATGTCTCCAGTTTGAGTGTATCCGAGGCCGAACTTATTTCTTTGACCAAGACCAAGAAGTCTGTCCAACTTACTCCTTCCAGAAGAAAATCTCTTTAAGTCATCCTTCAGTTGGCGTATGGTCTCCGTCATTTCCAATTTTTCCTGTCGAGCCTCGCCGTTGAGCTTCAAGAAGTAATTCGCTTTGTTCACCATATCTATATAATTCTTCTCGAATTGCTCATTGGACTCTTGAAGGGAAACATTTGTTTTAATCAAATTATCCCTTTCCACTTCAAGATCGGTTGAGAGAGAGGTTACCCTTTTTACTTCTTCTTCGAGATCCTGCAATCTCCCTTTCAACCCCTTGTTTTGCTTAGCCAGTTTCTTTGAATCCCTCAAAAGTCTGTGGTAGGCTAGAGCAAAATCTTCACCTTCAGAATCATCCGATTCATCGTCCGTTGCAATCTTTTCAACAGGGGAGTTGGACAAGGAATCAGATGTACTCGCCATTAAGCACATGAAGGTGAAGATGTAGTGGACGCGTGGAAAGCTGTCGCGTTGTCTTCTTCATCACTTGAGGATGACTCATTTGACGTGGAGTTGTCATCCCAAGTAACGACTTGCATCGCTTTCTTCTTTGCCGGATTCTTGTTGGGACACTCCGTTGCAATGTGGCCGTAGCCTCGACATTTGAAGCACTGAACTTGTCCCTCAGAACTTTTCTTATCCTTTGAGAAGTTCTCTTGGTTCCTTGACTTGTAACTTGAAGGACCCTTGCCTTTCTTTCTTCGACTTTCCGAAGGGTGGAGTTTTGCTTGAATTTCCCCTTCGGAAGTTGCGGCGAAACTTCCTTGTCAAGAGAGCGAGCTGCTTCTCAAAGTCCTCCATAGAAAGGTTCTCGTCGTCGTCCGAGGAGGATGAATCCGCGTCTTCTTCTTTAGTTGATTTCAATGCGTAACCTGAAGACTTAGAAGAGGATGCCTTTCCAGAAGAATAGTTAGTAGGAAATGTCATTTCATAAGTTTGTAAAGCACCTACTAATTCTTCTACACGCATTTCGTCCGGGTGTTTAATTGTTTCAATGGCTGCGACCTTCGGGCGAAATCGTTCAGGAAGAGTTCTTAAATTTTTCTTACAACTTTAAATTCTGGAATCTTCTCTCCCAAGTTAGCACATGAGTTTACGATGTCTTGCAATCGTGTGTAATAGTCAGTGAAAGATTCATTCTCTGCCATAGAGATAGAGTCAAATTTGCTCGTAAGCATTTGCAGTTTCTGAATCTTCACTAGGTTAGTTCCCTCATGCGTAACTTGAAGAACATCCCAGATTTCTTTCGCAGTCTCACATGCCGAGACGCGAGAGAACTCAGTTTGTGACAAAGCATTAAATAGAGCATTAATCCCTTTGCCATTGTAAGAAGATAAGTCTATCTCTTCCTTGGTCCATTTCGACCTAGGTTTTAAGGTGCGAACATCATCAAAATTTCAGTTGGATTAGACCATCCTAATTCAATTGATTGCCACACCCTTTCGTCGATGGAAATTAAAAAGGCTTTCATCCGTACTTTCCAGTACGCATAATTTGTTCCATCAAAGAAAGGGGGTCGATTGATGTTTCCACCTTCAACCATTGTTTACAACCCTATTCCCGCTCTGATACCACTTGTTGGGTTATGTTAATATGGATCTAAATAGGGGAAAAACACCTAGAGGGGGGTGAATAGGTGTAAACAATAAACACTCAAAAAATCATTGCGCAATAAACCCAATGCGGAAAAATAAAAGAACACGCAAGATTTTTACGTGGAAAAACTCCAAACCGGAGTAAAAAACCACGGGACCGATAACACGGCGAAATCCACTAGAATTAACACACGTACAAGGTGATATAGCGTACTCACAGACGACTCAACCTTTTACCATACGCTCCTAGTAGATCTTCTCCGCTCGCTCCACGACGCTTCTCGAATCCACGATCCGCGCCCAACGCTGAATCCACAGCGTCCAACGTCGAGTCCACGACGTCCAACCGAATCCACGGTCTTCACCCAATACACGCTTCGAATCCACGAACGTAGTTGCACCTTGAATCCACAAGGCCACGCGAGTCCACGCGCCGATTTGGGGTAAATCGTTGTTTGTTTTGGGTGGTGATGATCCGCCGAATACTTAGATTAAAGATAGATCGGAAATACCATCTAAGTATTCATTGATTTGATTCTACTCAGAATGTGAGTATGGAAAACCTAGAATCAAATCAATCAATATAGATGAAGAAACATAGAATAAATCTATTGATTTCCTTTCTTCTCTATATATGTGGATTTTTCTTTTCGGCTATTTTTCTCTGTAATAGCGGATGCCCTAGAAATGAATACAGGGCCTATTTATAGGTTAGAAACCATTGGAAGAAGATAGGATCAAAAACTGCCTTTTCTGGAAATTTTACCGACGGCGATCCGGATTGGAATTGACGATCCGGATTGCAGAAGCAAGAAAGACGATTTCCAGAAAAATGGTAGTTCGGGATCCGGATCATAAGTCCGATCCGGATCGTTCATACAGTTTTACCAGAACATCAATGTTCGGGATCCGGATTGCAAGCCCTGATCCGGATCGGAAGCAAACAGGTAAAACAAGTGTTCGGGATCCGGATCAGAGGATGCTGCGATCCGGATTGAACCAGTGTATGAACAAACACCCTTCGGGATCCGGATTGCCGAGTCCGATCCGGATCCTGAACATGTCCCATGTTCAGTTTTTGATGTTTAAGCAATTAAAAATTCTTCCAGGTGTTTCTACACTATAAGAAGTATTCGGATCATCAAAAATCTTTAGTTAAACGTACCTGATCCCTTTGAATTCTTCTTTCTTGAGATTGAGGTATACGATCCAAAGTTTCTTCATCTTCAATCTTCAAGACTTAATACATTCACGAAATACGCCAACTCAAATTCCGTAACATGTTATATTTTACGTGACCGCGAAAATCTTGGAAAATTTGACTCTCGAAGTGACGAAGGAATTTTCATGGGTTATTCTACAAACAGTAGAGCATATCGAGTATTTAACTTGGAATCTAAAACAATGGTAGAATCGATAAATGTTAAAGTAGATGAAGCTTTTCACTTTGCATCTGAAAAATCTACCCTCGATATCTCTTTTGATGATGATACACCTGCAAATGCATCTTCACATAATAACTCCTTCGATAATGATGATGCATCTAATGGTTCTTCAAGTTTATCTGATGTGCAGGAATCATCACATGTACCTCCGAGTACTCCGTTACCTCAAACGTTACGCATCTCCAGGGATCATCCTGAATCTAACATTATTGGAGACCCACAAGAAGGAGTCAGAACTCGGAGACAGTTGGTTTGTGGATTCGCTTGTTACGTTTCCTTAATCGAACCAAAGAACATAGATGAAGCTCTTCAGGATGACTACTGGATTGAAGCAATGCAGGAAGAGCTCCATCAGTTTGAACGGAACAAAGTCTGGGAATTAACGAAGCCTCCGAAGCAACACAATGTGATTGGTACTAAATGGATTTTCAAGAATAAGAAAAATGAGGATGGTACCATCATCAGGAACAAAGCACGTCTAGTTGCTCAAGGCTACTCTCAAATAGAAGGTATAGACTTTGATGAAACTTTCGCCCCTGTAGCTAGACTCGAGTCCATTCGTATCTTATTCGCGATAGCTTGTCATTTTAAAATAAAATTATTTCAAATGGACGTTAAGAGCGCGTTTTTAAATGGGTTTTTAAACGAGGAAGTTTATGTGGCTCAACCGAAAGGTTTTGTAGACTGTAAACAACCTAACCATGTTTTTCGTTTGAAAAAGGCTCTTTACGGTTTAAAACAAGCACCGCGAGCATGGTACGAAAGGCTAACAAAGCACCTATTGGAAAAGGGCTACACTCGAGGGGGAGCAGACAGGACTCTCTTTGTGAAGCATTATCAAATAACTTCATTGTAGCACAAATCTATGTCGATGACATTGTATTTGGTGCAACAAGAGATAATGATGCTTCTAAATTCGCAGAAACCATGGAAAGCGAATTTGAGATGTCAATGATGGGCGAATTGACTTATTTTCTTGGATTGCAAGTAAAACAAAGTGATGAAGGCATCCATTTGTGTCAATCCAAGTATGCAATGGAGTTGGTCAAAAAGTTTGATTTAGAAAATTCTAAAGATTTTCCGACTCCAATGGGAACTAGCAATAAAGGATTAGGAAGTGAATCTCCTAGTGAGAATGTAGACGAGAAACTTTATCGCAGCATGATTGGAAGTCTACTTTACCTCACGGCTAGTCGCCCGGACATATCCTTTAGTGTTGGGATCTGCGCGAGATATCAATCAGCACCAAAGGAGGTTCACCTGAAAGCGGTGAAACGGATCATCCGGTATATCAAAGGAACCATAAAGTTCGGAATCTGGTATCCTATGGGAACAAGTCTTGATATTGTTGGATATTCAGATGCCGACTGGGCAGGATCTGTGGATGATCGGAAAAGTACGAGTGGTGCATGTTTTTATCTTGGCCACTGCCTAGTTGCATGGCACAGTAAAAAGCAAAACTGCATAGCACTCTCAACTGCCGAAGCGGAGTATATTTCAGCGGGTAGTTGTTCAACCCAACTCATTTGGATGAAAAGTGTGTTGAGCGACTTCCGGATTTCAGCAACTTCGGTAACAATTCTTTGTGACAACACTAGTGCTATAAACATTTCCAAAAACCCTGTGTTGCACTCAAGAACAAAACACATTGAACTTAGATATCATTTTCTTAGAGAGCTAGTTGAATCAAATATTCTTCAACTTTCATATATTTCAACTGAAAATCAATTAGCTGACATTTTAACAAAACCTTTGGATCAAAAACGATTTATTCATTTGCGTAAGGCAATTGGAATGCTTTCCTTGAAATAATCTCTTTTTGAAACCAATCCTTAGGTTAGGTTTTGTTTTGTGTTTTTGTTCATTATCTATGCTTAGACATAGAACATTAATTGAGCATGTGTATTATTGACTTTACTTGCATCCTTTCAAATATTTAGAAATTTATTATGCTTTGGATATCATAATAATTCAGTTGATGCAATGATCATTTATTTAAATTACACCATTTTTAATTGATCAAAGTCAATTTCTCTCTCAATGATCTCTTGGTATTGTTTTTATCTTATTTGATTATTTAGTCGAGTATGAATACGAGATCAATCCTTGGTTGAATACTTTATATCTTAAATAATTGATAGCCAATTGAGGGGGAGTCAAAGAAAAGTAAAATGCTCAAAAGATGTGGAAAAAGTTACATCCCAATGAGGAGTGTGAAAACTACCACCACATGGAGGAAAGAGCTACCACCTCGGTCGTCCGAGTACTGTGTGCAGCTACCACATGAATACCAAGCATGGTTTTGTCAATTTTGATTAAAAAAAATGCATGATTGAAATACTTGACTCTGTCAAATTTCAAGGTTGGTATAAGGTGGATTTTTTAATGAAAGATGCTCAAAGAGCCACTCTCTTCAACAGATTGACTAGATACATTATATAATTTATTTGGGATTTCAAACATCTATTGATCTTGGTACTTCATTTTCTTTACCATATTAATGATTTGATAAACGCCTTACTCATAAGATCATGATGGATGTGTTTGAACTTGATCAACTTTAAAGGTTTTAATTTCTATAAATTTTCATGTCATTATTTGAATGTTATTGATAGATTTAACATAATCTATTTCTTTTGACATGAAACGATGATTTTGTTTAAAGTTGATGCGCAAAAGTGCTTACATACTTTTTCTGGAATTTATGGATTTTTTCTGAATTATTCTGAAGAAAAAGTTGGAGCCGATCCGGATTGGACAAGCCGATCCGGATCCCGAACGCAGGTATTTCCTGCGGGTGGCCGATCCGGATTGAATTCACGATCCGATCCGGATCACGGCTAGGGTTTTAATAGAACAAGAGGGTTTTGATTTCTTTTACTACAATCTTTTGTTCTTAAGACTCCAGAGCTTCTCTCTCTAGAATTCATCCTTTTTGGTGACTTCCAAACTCAAGTTCTTCGATTCTAAGTAAGTTTTTCTTGATCAAAATCTCGGTTTTTCATGTTTTTCTTCAAAACGTGATGAAAATCATGTATCTTTTTCGTTTTGGATTAGTTTTTGATCAAATTTCTTTTCAAATAAGAACTCTGGGTAGATTAGTTTTGATTATATGCTAGGTATTCTCCTGATTAACGAATTTTTGGGCTTCGATTTTTGAAAATTCGGTTTTAGGGCATATTTTCAGAATTTTTGAAAATCATGGAATTGATCTATTTTTAAAATTCTTTTTGCAAAACTAATTTGATTCCTAGTCTCTCTACATGATTATGATTGTTTGGGTACAATTTTTCAAATTTTTGAAAATTAACAATTTTTCATGTTCTTGAGTTGTTGCTCACAGGATTTCAAATCTCTTAAGAACTAGCAGCAATGGCATTCTCTTGGATCATTTTTCTGCTAGTTGCAATGGTGCACACTCGACCAACAAACAAACTAAAGAGAGCTAAGAAAGCTCAACAAAAAGGTGAATTTCATCTTGTCAGTGATTCGGAAACTGAAGCAGATAATAATGAGGTAGATTGGGACAAATTGACGGATGATGATGAATCAATGCCCGTTAAACCTAAACAAAAGGCTTCCGATGCATCAAAAGGAAAGACACCCATGGACAAAGGAAAAGCTCCAATGACTGCTCCAACCATCTCGGTGAAAAGGAAACGACTAGCTCGACGCTTTGGACAAGCACAAGATGTTGATGTTAGCAAGCCAATAGTTCCTGATTCTCCGCCTCGCCTGGAAGAAGTGTTCGTCAACTCTGATCGCCTTAGAGCTTTTGAACATCGTGAATGCATCGGCGAACGACATGTCAATATTGGTGCTCTCCGCGATCATTCACCAGAGTTTGGGATTTTAATTGAACGAGCTAATCTTCTTCAAGTTTGCCGATTTTCGGAATTACTCGGATATTGTTTGCATCGAGTAAGGACCTTTTATACAAATGCAAGACATCTTCAAGAAGATGAATGTGGCTCAATGCAGTTCTATACAAATATCCAAGGGATGAGACTTAAAATCACTCCGCAGTTAATCGGCGAAGTCCTTGGAATGAAATCCAACAGATCGGGGATCAACTATTTGACGGGAAGAAGTCTAACGAGTACCATGTGGCAAACTGTTTTGAGTACCATGTGGCAAACTGTTTTGAATGAAATTTGTTTGGAAGGAACTGAATCGCAAGATGGTAAAACTGTTAAATCCAAACAACTCCGACTTGAATATCAGTTTCTCAACTTCATTACTTGCTATAACATTCTCCCAAACATGCAAACAAAGGTGATGAGATGGGATAGAATGCTATTCTTATATCTTCTGGGGCATCCATCTGAAGCAGTTGGTTTGAACATGAACATCCCATACATTATTTGGAACAGGATGTCTAGATATGTTGAGCATCCTCACCCCTCCGAAAGACTTCCGTTTCCGTTGATAATCATGAGGATTCTGAAAAAGTTTCAGATTGACATCACCGCAACATCTTATCAACATTGCTTGGGGATGATAAATGAATCCACCATTGTGAAGTCTCTTCACAAATTGCCTCATGTTACTCCAACTCCGTCATCCGGAAAGAAACCTGGTATCGGCACCTCTGCCTCGCCATCACGACAAGCACCCGGAGTAGATGATGAAGCATCGGTGACCTCAATTTTCAAGCAACAACGACGCCTATCATTTGAACAAGAGCAGATAACCAAGCAACAGCGACGAATTTCCGAGGAACTTGAGATTATCACGGCATCCCAGATCACATTAACTAAGTCAGTCACTTCGATAAAGAAATTCATGAAGAAAATATTTTCCAAGATGGGATGCAGTGCTTCTGATGAGTCCGACTCGGATGGTTAATGTCACGCCCCGGGTGTAAACCAGAACCCGGGCCCGTCTACAGATCCGCCGTGCATGCGGTATTTCCCACATACACGAAGCGTCGGTAACCTGCTCAGATATAAGAAATAATAATAAAAGAGCAAAAATAATCAGAGCTAAACTAAAACTACTGTATCTCAGACAGGAGCTGGAAGTAAAAGAGTACAACAGTGAAATAAAATACAGATGTCTCTCCCAGCTCACCACTAAAATACAAACAGCTGGCAGAAGCCAGACCCAAAAAGAAGTAAACAAGAACTGTCTGAGGAGACCAGGTACCCAAAATGTCCAGCTACAACCCTCGGGTGGCTCTCTAACTAGTCCGCAATCTGCTTACCTCGATCAGTTGCTGAAGGCCCAGCAACTCCCGCAGAAGACTCTGCAAAACAAAGGGGAAGAAAGAAACAAGAAAGACAATGGGGGTAAGTACTATCATAAACAGTAGCCTCCCCTAGTGGGTAAAGCCTCAGCTCAGATATGCCCACCAGGTGATCGGAGGCAAAAGGGAAAGGAGAAGAAAGAGGGGGTGCAGATAAATGAAGCAACTGATAAAATGCTATCCCTAATATGCCTCTACAGGACCAGCCAACAAGTATGGAGAAAGTGATGCATCAGTATCAAGAAGCCTGTCAAATCGACCCAATCTGACCGCCAGTGAACACTGGCACTGCCTGCTCTGCTGTCGAACTCAAGAACCCAGCATGGTGCCCGGCGCTCGGCACCGTGTAAAGCCTACTCCGGAGTGGCACTCGAGGGGAGCGACCCACACGAGTAAAGTATCACTGTATCAAGCATCTCTGTAACCACTGTCTCATAATAGCAGGACTGGATCATGACTATGATCAAAGTAGGAAACTCCGTCCACTAATAGAAGCCCGATCCCCAAAACACCCAATCTGATGCAATAGTACAACCCGGTCAACCACCCGAGATCCGTGGTCGCCGCAACACCCTGTCAAAAGCCCAACCTATCCCAAATCCCCAATACCTGACTACACTGTCCAACCCCCGCTCGAACCCGAGCGACTATGCCGCAAGTCTATCAATAATAGGAGAAGAAAAGAATAAATGCATGGTTTCTCCTAAGTCAAGTCCCAAAAGATAGTATAGCAGTAAAAGATGACATAATTAAGTGACCCGTTTAATCATGCATTGTCTCAATATTTTGTCCATTTTCCGAGAATAATCAGTTTAGAGGATAAAGGCTAAGGTGACAGTCACATATGAACAATCATCAATTTTGCAGTCCTCAATTTCTATTCTGCCCCTAAACATGCAGTCCAGAATAATTACGCAATTGATTTAAGGTAATCATGCTACCACAAATTCCACATGGATCAATTAACAATTAACTAATTTCCCTAGAGCATGCAAGACTATCAATCAACAATTTAGCATTAACAATGTGGGGGCGTTCTGATGTTCCTAGTGGGCATATCAAAGGAGAGGAGTACAACAACCACCCACCTGAAGCGCAAACTGTCCGGATCCGTACAGAAGAAAATACCCAAAAATTCTAATTCCTTGCTCCAACAAATTCAGCACACCCGCAGCACTCCTGGCACAATACAAAGTCCACTAAACATTTAATTTCCCAAATACTGTGCATACAGTCCACATACAACAACAGTCCCAAAACTGCTAAATTATCACCTACAGAAAGTGCCCAGAAAATTCCCAGAAAAATATCACGGCGATCCTCGCGTCGATAGCTTCGCAACGGTACCTTGCACGCCCAAATCTGAGATCGGTAAGTCAAGAAATAAATTCGGCAAGCGGGCTCATCATACAAAATCTGTGCTAAAAACTGTACACTGTTCACTGAGAAAACAGTGATTTTCACCTTGAAATAATCCTCTGGAAAATCCAAGAAAAATACGAGCGCGTTCCTTGCGATCCGTAGATGAAAAAGTTGTATAAGCTCGTTTTCGTCTGACGCTCGTGCGCGAAGATATGGCCAAAATACCCCGCTGCTGTCAGGGAAATCCATACAGAAAAAGGGGTCACTGTTTGCCTCGGGATCCGAGCCAAAACCTCGAAATGGGAAGATGCAATCAAAACGAAAGATGAAGCCCTACCTCTTAGGAGTCTGTCGGCGCAAGAATCACAGCAAAATGATCTCTGGGTAGCCCAGGGGAGCTAAAACACTGTCGCTGCGCCGAAGAAGAACCCAGGAATGCAACGTCGCGCCGCACCGTAAAATGGGGAACCTCGGGATGCGTGCCTCCAGAAAATCTGAAACTTGGCAGGTAGATCAAGAACTTGGAGATGAACAACTTTGCTTAAGGGGGCTCGGGCAGAAGGTGAAAGGGTTGAGAGAAAAAAAGCAAAGAAGGGGGCTCGGGTTGGTATATATAGTCTAGTTGGAACAATTGGGAAAATTCCCATTTTGTCCCGGAATTCGAGCGCCCGAATCTTTCGGGCTGCTACAGTAATGGGCCCGGCCCATTACTGTGCAAGCCCGAAACGATTTGGGCCCGCCACGTAGCCCACTACACTGCTCCCCAGGGCCCCGCTGCACCCTGCGCACCTGCGCCCGCCAATCGCGGCGCGCCACATGGCCCGCGGCGACCGTGCACCGCGCACGTCGCGCCGTGCACCGCGCACGTCGCACCTGCCCCCGCCCGTACGGCCACCTGTTATGGAATTTGAGTTGGCGTATTTCGTGAAAGTATTAAGTCTTGAAGATTGAAGATGAAAGAAGTTTGGATCATATACCTCAATCTCAAGAAAGAAGAATTCAAAAGGATCAGGTATGTTTAACTAAAGATTTTTGGTGATCCGAATACTTCTTGTAGTGTAGAAACACTTGGAAGAATTTTTTATTGCATAAAAATCAAAAACTGGACATGGGACATGTTCAGGATCCGGATCAGACTTTCCAATCCGGATCCCGAAGGGTGTTCGTTCATACACTGGTTCAATCCGGATCGCAGCATCCTTTGATCCGGATCCCGAACACTAGTTTTACCTTTGTATTTGAACGATCCGGATCAGGCTTTGCAATCCGGATCCCGAACGTTGGTGTTTGGTGAAACTGTATGAACGATCCGGATCGGGAACTTCGATCCGGATCCCGAACTATTGTTTTTCTGGAAACCGTCTTTCTTGCTACTGCAATCCGGATCGCCAAATCCGATCCGGATCGCCGTCCGTAAAATTTCCAGAAAAGGCAAGTTTTTGATCCTTATCTTCTTCCAATGGTCTCTAACCTATAAATAGACCCTTTATTCATTTTCTAGGGCATCCGAAAATAATAGAAAAATACAACCGAAAGAGAAAAATCCACATATAGAGAAGAAAGGAAATAACTAGATTAATTCTATGTTTCTTCATCTATATTGATTGATTTGATTCTAGGTTTTCCAAACTCAGATTTTGAGTAGAATCAAATCAATGAATACTTAGATGGTATTTCCGATCTATTTCTAATCTAAGTATTCGGCGGATCATCACCACCCAAAAAACAACGATTTACCCTAAATCGGCGCGTGGACTCGCGTGGCCTTGTGGATTCAAGGTGCAACCGCTCTCGTGGATTCGGAGCGAGGTACGTTCGTGGATTCGAAGCGTGCTACTGGGTGAAGACCGTGGATTCGGTCGGACGTCGTGGACTCGACGTTGGACGCTGTGGATTCAGCATTGGGCGCAGATCGTGGATTCGAGAAGCGTCGTGGAGCGAGCGGAGAAGATCTACTAGGAGCGTATGGTAAAAGGTTGAGTCGTCTGTGAGTACGTTATATCACCTTGTACGTGTGTTAATTCTAGTGGATTTCGCCGTGTTATCGGTCCCGTGGTTTTTTACTCCGGTTTGGAGTTTTTCCACGTAAAAATCTTGCGTGTTCATTTATTTTTCCGCATTGGGTTTTATTGCGCAATGATTTTTTGAGTGTTTATTGTTTGCACCTATTCACCCCCCTCTAGGTGTTTTTTCCCCTATTTAGATCCATATTAGTATAACCCAACACCACCTGCCCCGCCGTACGGCCACCTGCCCGGGTCACCGGCTCCATTCCCTGCGTGGACCGCGCGCACAACACCGCACCAGTGACCGCATGCCACGTGTCCACCCGGTTCACCGTGCACCCGGGCTCAAACTCCGTGGACCGCGCCTGCTTCGCCGGCCAACTGGAAAGCGCCACGTGGCCCGCCCCCGGCGCACGCCCTTCGCGGTGAACCGCGCTCCTGCCCGCGCCCTCAGCCGCCTGCCCGCCCCCTCAGCCGCCTGCCCGCGGCTGCTAAACGCCTGCCCGAGCGGCCTCCGCCGCCTTCCGCCGCTGCCCGCCGCCGCCGGCGATCGCCGGAGACACTGTTCCGGCATGAACAGTAACCGCAAGCTCAAAAATAGCAAGTAAATAGTCCATTTTGACCGTTTTCGCGCGCTGATTCCAAATACGACGTCCGTTTCGCCAAAATCCACTTCCAAAATTTGCCGGAGGCTCCCGGAAAGGTAAACTTAATCCATTTTTCACGCCAGGTCGCTTTCTTGGTTCCAAACAGCGCGCAGATACCTCTAACACCCCGAATGGGCTCCCAGACAAACAGAAAAGCTCCAAATCGACATAAAACCACAACAAACCTCCGCTTTGGCCTAAAACCTCTCTAACATTCGGCAAAAACAGCCGACGGCCAAACACAACAAGCCAAAGCTTCACAGGGTCCATCTGTGGCATCCATTTGATGCGCTATGGGCCGAATAAACCATCAACAGGTGTTAGCACAGAGAAAATGCGGGAAAAAGCTGTATGGAGTTCAGGGATCCTACATCCTCCCCCACTAAAAAAAAGTTTCTTCCCCGAAACAAGGAAAAACTGTTACGACTTTTTGGTGTTGGCATATTTCGTGAGTCAAGTCAGTGAGTTGAGTCGGAGTCTTAAAGGGATCAAATTGTCAATCAGCAATCAAAGACTTAGAGAAGATTCAACAAGAGCTCAAGTTGACACTCAGTGTCTTGAGTCTTGAAGATTGAAGATGAAGAATTGTGGATTAGTTACATCAATCTCAAGAAGAAAGTATTCAAAAGGATCAGGTATGTTTAACTAAATAATTTTGGTGATCCGAATACTTTCTTATAGTGTAGAAACACTTGGATGAATTTTTAATTGCATAAAAATCAAAAACTGGACATGGGACATGTTCAGGATCCGGATCAGACATTTCGATCCGGATCCCGAAGGGTGATTGTTCATTGGCAATTTCAATCCGGATCACAGGCCATTCCGATCCGGATCCCGAACATGGATTTTGCTGAATTGCATGAACGATCCGGATCGGACCTTGCAATCCGGATCCCGAACCCTTGGTTTTCTGGAATCGTCAATCTCGTTACGACGATCCGGATCGCAGTAAATCCGATCCGGATCGCCGTCCTGAAAATTTCCAGATAAGGTAAGTTTTTGATTCTTATCTCTTTCCAAAGGTTTCTAAACTATAAATAGACATTTAGGGTTTCTCAAAAACGTGGGGAGCACGGCCGATCAATTTATAAAACACTTGAGAGCAACCCTAGAGGCTAGGTTTTTACCGTTCTTCTTTATAGCCTCTTTTAGGTCAATTCGATGGTTCTTTCAAGAACATATCTTTTGTCGAATTGATCTAATCTTTGCTTAGAGATTTTTTCCCATGGATCTTCATTGATAATCTAAGCAAAGGATCACCATCGAAGCCAATATTCTTACCGGCTGAGTTTGCGTCGTGGATTCGACGTGGCACCGTGGATTCGGTGTGTTGAAGGCGTTTCGTGGATTCGAAACGTGTGCTCGTGGATTCGAGTGGCGTTCGTGGATTCGAACGTGTGCAGTGGACGTGCAAACGGTGGAGCGCAAGGTCCGAAGAAGTTGAAGGAGGGGTTAAATCCGTGGAGACGGTAATCACCTTGTTATTCTTCTTTTCTTAGTGGATTGTTATTGCGTGGATATCCAACCGGTCAGCGCAAGGTCCGAAGAAGCTGAAGGAGGGGTTGAGTCCGTGGAGTCGGTAATCACCTTGTTATTCTTCTATTCTTAGTGGATTGTTATTGCGTGTTGGTCCCGTGGTTTTTCTCCTGGATTGGAGTTTCCACGTAAATCTCGGTGTGTTGATTTTTATTTTCCGCATTGTTTTTTTTTTTTGCACTGAGATTGGTTTTTATAATATTACACCTATTCACCCCCCTCTAGGTGTTTGATAGTACCTATTTAGATCCTTGTGGATCCTAAATAACTCTACAATTGGTATCAGAGCGGGTTTTAGGTTTATCTATCATGTCGGGTGAAAGTGGTAATATTTTTAGACCTCCTCTTTTTGATGGGACCAATTATGCATATTGGAAAGTGCGGATGAGAGCTTTTCTCATCTCAATTGATGAGCGGGTTTGGCAAACCGTGGAATACGGTTGGGTGCATCCTGTTGAGGAAGTAGGAAATTCTACTACCCCAAAACCTCGCTCTAGATGGTCCAAAGAGGAAATCGAAAGATCTTCTTACAATGGGAAAGGTATGAACGCTTTATTTAATTCTCTTTCCTCGACTGAGTTTACAAGAATTTCCGCGTGTGAAACCGCGAAGGAAATTTGGGATATTCTCAAAATTACACATGAGGGTACTAATCTTGTAAAAATTCAAAAGCTCCAGATGCTTACAAGTCAATTTGACTCTATTCATATGGAAGAGCATGAATTGTTTACAGATTATTACACTAGACTTCAAGATGTAATTAATACATGTGCTAATTTAGGAGAAAAGATCCCGGAGTCGAAAATTGTAAGAAAGATTCTTCGGACTCTTCCGGAACGGTTTAGGGCAAAGGTTACCGCCATTGAAACCGTTAGTCATCCGGATGAGATGAGTGTAGAGGAATTAGTAGGTGCTTTACAAACTTATGAGATGACTTTTCCTACTAATCAAATTCTTCCAAGTCTTCTTCTAAGCTTACAGGTATTGCATTCAAATCAACAAAGGAAGAAGATGACGAATCAAGTTCCGACGATGAAATCTCTTTTGCCGATTTTGAAGAACAATTGGCGCGGATCACAAAGAAATTTCGTCGGAAATTTTGGAAGAATCGAACCGATGGATCTTCATCCACGAAATCATCTAAAGGATCATCGGGTTCTAAATCCTCTAAACTCAAAGGCGTTGCAAAACCTTCTAAAGAAAAAGAAAAAGATGATTTCGAAGGGGAAATCCGATGTTATAGATGCAAAGGCTACGGCCATATTTCAACGGATTGTCCTTCTGAAATTATATAAAAAGAAGGCTTTGCAAGCGAAAACTTGGGACGATTCTAGTTTCGATGAATCGACCTCAAGTGAAGAGGAAAAAGAAAAATTTGTTGCTTTTCATGCCTCTCAAACTCCCTCTTCTAATTTGTGTTTCATCTTTAGTCACTGACTCTATTCCTTTGATTTTGCATGAAACATCAACATCCGGAGGAGAGTCATCAAGTGAGGGGGAGTCGGACGAAGAAGAACTCGTTGAGGCATACCAACAACTTCTTGCGGAATCAAAGAAGATGGCCAAACTTAACAAGAAGTTGAGGAAGCAACGACTTGAAGTTCAAGACGAGAATCAAGCTTTAAAGATCAAACTTCATGATCTCGAGGAGGAACAGGACGAGTATTGGATAACAATAAAATCCTCCAAGAAAAGCTAAACCAATCGGAGACAAACGCTAAATCATATATGGACAAGATTGGTTTTCTTGAAAAGCAGTTTGAAGAAATTCATGTCACCAACCAAGCTTTGACCAAGCAAGTTCATCAACTCAAATCCGACATACAAAGGCTTTCAACCGGTTCCAAGAAACTAGATTGTATGTCCGGATTAGGTCAAACAAGCAAGGTTGGTTTGGGATTTAAAAAGGATCAAACTGTGCATGCTTCAAGTTCCACAAGAAATTGAAAGGAAGAACTTGTCACCTATGTGGACTTGAAGGACATTTGGTGAAGAATTGCCCGAAAAAGAAAAGAAAAATCTTCGGCAACTTCATCTACGGAGCGGACTCAACGGAATCAAAAGACACATCAAGTCAAAGGAGTTCACTCAACCCACCAAAGGTCCGAGCCACAACATCAATCATACAAGTGGATCATTGCGAGGCAAAGACCTAAGGTGGACCAACAGTCAAAGCGGACAACCCCCGGGCCACAACGAATCAAGACAACCCAAAATCCAGCGATTTTGGATTCGGAAAGGTGATATCTTTCCTTGTCTTAAGTTCTAAATAGCTTATGACTGTGTGTAATGCTTTGATTGGTTTTCCCTTCATATTTTTCTTAATCTCTGCATTACATGTTTTCAATGCTCTTTGTTTTTATACTTTTTTTTTGAACAAAAGGGTTTTTAACGAACAAGTGCATTGAATAAAAAGGGCTTCACGTTCATTCACTCCAAATTAATTTTATGAATTATCAACTTTACTCCATAATCATAATCTTGAAGATACTTCATTATAGGAGTTTTTGATATTATAAGCATCAAATTTTAGAAATCATGTGTGATCTTTAGATGCTTAATCTATCTCGGTTGTGTGAATTCATTGTGATAAACGTGAGACAACCGATAGACTGAAAATTTGGGATTTAATTCTTTCACGTAAGAGATTGCCTTCTTACAAGGGTAAATAAATGAATTATAAAAGATGTGGAAAAGAGTTACATCCGAAAGGAGTGTGAAAACTACCACCACATGTTGGAAAGAGCTACCACATGTTATCGATGCCTGAAAAATATTTTATGAGAATTTTTAGTCGAAAGCATTCGGAGATTTAAATTCAAAGTTCTTATTTTGTCAATCTCCTGGTTGGTATAAGGTGGGATAGTTAAAAAGATGCTCAAAGAGCCACTCCTTAGGTATTTTAGTGCTTATCTCAAATTTGAAAGGGTAGAATTCAAGATTGATGTCATTTGCAAAATCTCCGTAAGTCATCTTTGTAAATCCGTTACATCATGATAGAGTTTGGATCTCAAGATTATTTTTGATGACTTGTGTTTGATGAATATAACATGAAAAACGGTTTATAAATGTTTTACTTTATTTTCATGATTTTGGAGTAAAATCTTTTTAATTTTATAATCAATTGGATTGAATGACATCTATGTGAATTCATTGTTTTTCAAAGCACTTAAATGGATTTCTTGATGGAATACAAATCGGTATTTGAAAAGTTTCCAAAATCTGGATTTGTTTCAAGAAATTATTTGATTTTTGCTTTCTGGTACCGGTACGCAATCTGCATTTTTGTTATATACCGGAACTGAGCTTTTATCTCTCTTTCTCTATGAACTAATTTCCTTTTGTCTAGTATGTTCACTGTTTGACAATTTGTGACAAAAAGGGGGAGAAGAGAAATGACGGAGATGAGATCATCAAGAGAGGACAAACGAAAATGGAAAAATGGGGGAGAACCGGAAAATGATGATCGTATCACAAAGGGGAGAACATAGATGCTCAAGAACATGGAGAACATGGAGAACAGAGAGATGCTCAAGATAGGGGGAGACAAAGAAAAATTGAAAGAGCCGAAAAACAAAAGAACCAAAAGGACGAATCAAATGTAGGATTTTAATTTCTAACGACTAACGTTTGATTTTGTTTGGAGTTTTGTTTTGCAGGAATTACATCACTTTAAGACTCCAAGTCCTAAGTCATAGAGTATGTTCTAGGACTGTTTGGTTCAAATGTAATTTTGTATTTATTGGATCTTTCACGCAAAGAAAATCAATGTTTTGGTGATGACATTGAATTTCGATTTTTGGTTTAAGATGAGTGACTTGAGCGTTTTATGTATTTTTGGGTTTTGTCACGAAATTGCCAAAGGGGGAGATTGTTACGGCTTTTGGTGTTGGCATATTTCGTGAGTCAAGTCAGTGAGTTGAGTCGGAGTCTTAAAGGGATCAAATTGTCAATCAGCAATCAAAGACTTAGAGAAGATTCAACAAGAGCTCAAGTTGACACTCAGTGTCTTGAGTCTTGAAGATTGAAGATGAAGAATTGTGGATCAGTTACATCAATCTCAAGAAGAAAGTATTCAAAAGGATCAGGTATGTTTAACTAAATAATTTTGGTGATCCGAATACTTTCTTATAGTGTAGAAACACTTGGATGAATTTTTAATTGCATAAAAATCAAAAACTGGACATGGGACATGTTCAGGATCCGGATCAGACATTCCAATCCGGATCCCGAAGGGTGATTGTTCATTGGCAAATTCAATCCGGATCACAGGCCATTCCGATCCGGATCCCGAACATGGATTTTGCTGAATTGCATGAACGATCCGGATCGGGCCTTGCAATCCGGATCCCGAACCCTTGGTTTCTGGAATCGTCAATCTCGTTACGACGATCCGGATCGCAGTAATCCGATCCGGATCGCCGTCCTGAAAATTTCCAGATAAGGTAAGTTTTTGATTCTTATCTCTTTCCAAAGGTTTCTAAACTATAAATAGACATTTAGGGTTTCTCAAAAACGTGGGGAGCACGGCCGATCAATTTATAAAACACTTGAGAGCAACCCTAGAGGCTAGGTTTTTACCGTTCTTCTTTATAGCCTCTTTTAGGTCAATTCGATGGTTCTTTCAAGAACATATCTTTTGTCGAATTGATCTAATCTTTGCTTAGAGATTTTTTTTCCCATGGATCTTCATTGATAATCTAAGCAAAGGATCACCATCAAAGCCAATATTCTTACCGGCTGAGTTTGCGTCGTGGATTCGACGTGGCACCGTGGATTCGGTGTGTTGAAGGCGTTTCGTGGATTCGAAACGTGTGCTCGTGGATTCGAGTGGCGTTCGTGGATTCGAACGTGTGCAGTGGACGTGCAAACGGTGGAGCGCAAGGTCCGAAGAAGTTGAAGGAGGGGTTAAATCCGTGGAGACGGTAATCACCTTGTTATTCTTCTTTTCTTAGTGGATTGTTATTGCGTGGATATCCAACCGGTCAGCGCAAGGTCCGAAGAAGCTGAAGGAGGGGTTGAGTCCGTGGAGTCGGTAATCACCTTGTATTCTTCTATTCTCTAGTGGATTGTTATTGCGTGTTGGGTTCCTTCGTGGTCTTTCTCCTGGATTGGAGTTTCCACGTAATTCGGTGGTGATTTCTATTTTCGCCATTGTTTTTTTTTTTTTTTTGACAACTGAGATTGGTGGGGTTTTATAATATACACCTATTCACCCCCCTCTAAGTGTTTTGATAGTACCTATTTAGATACTTGTGGATCT
>JAQOTM010001892.1:0-24102 GCA_029168755.2 Tillandsia fasciculata
ACTAAAGAAAGCCCGATCCCCACACAACCACCCAATCTGATGCAATAGTACACCCGGTCAACCACCCAAGATCCGTGGTCGCCGCAACACCTGACAAAAGCCCACCTGTCCCAAATCCCCAATCACCTGACCACACTGTCCACACACCGCTCGACCCGAGCAACTATGCCTCAAGTCTATCAATAATAGGAGAAGAAAAGAATAAATGCATGGTTTCTCCTAAGTCAAGTCCCAAAAGATGTGTAGCAGTAAAAAGATGACTTGGTTGAATGACCAGTTTAAACATGCATTGTCCCAATATTTTGTCCATTTTCTAAGAATAACCAGTTTAGAGAATATAAGCTAAGGTGACAGTCTCATATGAACAATCATCAATTTTGCAGTCCTCAATTACTATTCTGCCCCTAAACATGCAGTCCAGAAAAATTAAGCGATTAAATAAAGTAATCATTCTAACAACAACTTATCATGGATCAAATAACCAATAATTAGTTCCCTAGAGCATGCAAGTCTACCAACAACCAATTAGCATCATCAAATCAGGGGTACTCTGATATTCCTAGTGGGCATACCAAAGGAGAGGAGTACAACAACCACCCACCTGAAGTGCGAACTGTCCGGATCCGTACAGATGAAAATACCAAAAACTCCAATTCCTTGTTCCAACAATTTCAGCACAGCCGTAGCACTCCTGGCATAATACAAAGTCCACTAAATACACTTAAGTTCCCAAATACTGCTCTTACAGATACATACAACATCTGTCCCAAAACTGTTAAATTATCACCTGCAGAAAGTGCCCAGAAAATTCCCAGAAAAATATCACGGCGATCCTCACGTCGATAGCTTCGTAACGGTAGCTTGCACGCCCAAATCTGAGTTCGGTAAGTCAAGATATTAATTCGACAAGGTAGTACACTCAACACAAATTGTATCAAAATACTGTAGCACTGAACACAGGGAAAACAGGGATTTTCACCTCGAAATAAATCTCTGAAAAATCCAAGAAAAATACGAGCGTGTTCCTCGCGATCTGTAGATGAAAAAGTTGTAAAAGAACGTTCCCGTCTGACGCTCGTGCGCGAAGATATGGCCTCCACAATCCGCTGCTGTCCCAAAATCTCTCACAGAAAAAAAGGGGTCACCATTGTTACCTCGGGATCCAGCCAAGGAGTAAGAATCGGAATGCGCGATCAAAATGAAAGATGAAGCCCTACCTGTCGTGAAGCCAACGGCGCAAAAATCACAGAAAAGGAGCTCGGGGTAGCCCAGGGTAACCTTACACTGAACTTGCGACGAAGAGGAACACCGAGAAGGAAACGTCGCTCCGCACCGTAAAATCCAAACCTCGAGATGCGTGCACTCAAAAAATTCCGAAACTCTGCGCAAGAACCAGAACTCGAAGATGAAAAACTTCACTGAAGGGAGCTCGGGGAGATGGGGCTTCGAAGTGGCAAAATGGCTAAGTGAAACTCCCTCGGATGCAACCATGAAGAAAAACCAAATCAAACAATTCCCAAAATACCAGATGTGTCCCCAAAACAGCAAACCAGTCGAAGGCCTATAAAACGCCGCCACGTGTCCCCTCCAAGTCAACCGCGCATATTGCGCGGCGTCAGCGCGGCATGGAGCGCACGCGCGCACGCGGCCCGAGGCAACCAACCCTGTTCCGTGGACCGGGTGCACAGAACCGACCAATCATGTAATGTACCAGATTTATGGTATATAAATAATATAAATAAAAATGGTATGAAATACTATTTTTATTGGATTCGGAGAAAAGTGCTAAATTATGGTTTATTCAAAATAGGGGAGAGTGTAGTACATCGATTTCCGCGAAAAGGCGAAATTCAGCAAAAATACTTGTAACACATTTCAAATGTGATTACAAGTGAGTTGGAAGCATTTCGAATCGATACAAAAGTCATCGAGTCGAAAAGTGAGTTGGAGTTGAGAAATTGAAGCTCCAATTGTGAAGCATAGGTCCTTGTTTGGCGATTTCCTCAAAAAGTGCGAAATTCAACAAGAATACTTGTAACACATTTCAAATGTGATTACAAGTGAGTTGGAAGCATTTCGAATCGATACAAAAGTCATCGAGTCGAAAAGTGAGTTGGAGTTGAGAAATTGAAGCTTCAATTGTGAAGCATAGGTCCTTGTTTGGCGATTTCCGCAAAAAGTGCGAAATTCAACAAGAATACTTGTAACACATTTCAAATGTAATTACAAGTGAGTTGAAAGCATTTCGAATCGATACAAAAGTCATCGAGTCGAAAAGTGAGTTGTAGTTGGAAATCGAAGCTTCAAGCTTGTAAAAGGTAGACCCACGTTCGCCGAATTCGCAAAATGGCGAAATGCGGCGAGAAGACTTGTAACATGTTTTAAATATGATTACAGTCGAGTTCGGTGCGTTTCGGACCGACGCGAAGGGCATCGGGTCGAAAAGTGACTTGAACCCGGAGGACTTAGCAAATTCTGGAATTTCTGAAATCTTTGATCACGAAGCATTTTCGGAGCCCTATTTCGGAGACTTAGAATAGTCAAAAAATTTAAAAGAAATCGTGGAGTCTCTCACAAAAGTTTCCTCATTAAAAGGGGTGAAAAAACGATGTGAGCGATTAAAGGAAAATTGGAGAACGAAGCGAAGAAAAATGCTTCGTAAATTCTGAAACTGCAGTTTTTGACAGTGCAGTTTATCGCGAAGCTTTTTCGGGGCTCTCTTTCGAAGGCTTAGAGTGGCCCAAAAATTTAAAAGAAATCGTGGGGTGTCTCACAAAAGTTTTCTGACTAAAAGGGGTGAAAAACTAGGTGAGCGATTAAGGAAAAATTGGAGAACGAAGCGAAGAAAAATGCTTCGTAAATTCTGAAACTGCAGTTTTTGACAGTGCAGTTTATCGCGAAGCTTTTTCGGGGCTCTCTTTCGAGGGCTTAGAGTAGTCCAAAAATTTAAACAAAACCGTGAAGAGTTTAAGAAAAATCTGTAGAGTAAAAGGAAGAAGGAAAATTTTGATTTCAATTTTCCAGTTGACGGCAAAACGCGGAGAAACAGGGCTATCCGAATTTTCTTCCTGCAGGAGCAAATTGCAGGAATTAGGATAAATTGGGGATTTCTTTAGTAAGTTGGGGCATTTTGGTAAAATCACCTTCTCTTCCCAACTACCACCCTGCAGAGACATTTAATTCTCTCTCCCTCTCTCTTTCTCTCTCTCTCTCTCTCTCTTTTCTGCTGGAGCAGGAAACGCAAGAAGAAGAGAAAGAAGAAGAGAAAGAAGAAGAAGAAGGAGAAGAAGAAGAAGAAGAAGGAGAAGGAGAAGAGAAGAAGGTACTCTCTCTCACTCACTCTCTCTCTCTCTCTCTCTCTCCCTCTTGAAATCCCACACCTCTCTCTCTTCGTTTCTCTGTTGGAGCAGGGAAAAAGAAAGAAGAAGAAGAATGAGAAAGAGAAGAAGAAGAAGAAAAAGAAGAAGAAAAAGAAGAAGCAGGATCTCTCCCTCTCCTCTCCCTCTTGTGAAGAAAAAAAAAAAAAAAAGAAAAAAGAAGGTACTCCTCTTCCACTTTTCTTCTCTATTTTGCACAGGGAAGGGGGAAATAAAAACGTAAAGAGGAATGGGCTGCGGCATTGCTGCTGGTAGCAGCAGCTGCTGCCAGCAGCAGCAATGCCAACTGCTGCTGCTACTTGCAGCACAGCTGGCTTAGTTGCTGCTGCTACATGCAGCAGCAGCTGCCCTGGGGCTGCTGCGCAGGGGTGGGGGACAGCTCCCATGGGGCGGCTGCATCAAGCAGCTGCCCAAGCTGCAATCGCAGCTGCATTGGCTGCTGCTAGGCAGCTGCATAAGCAGCTGCCAAGCTGCCTGGCAGCTGCATATGCAGCTGCCAAGCTGCAGCAATGGCTGCAGCTGCTGCTGCTATATGCAGCAGCAGCAGCCTTGGCTGCCCAGCAGCAGGGACCATACAAAAAAAAAAAGAAAGAAAAAAAGAAAGAAAAGGAAAAGAAAGGAAAGAAAAGGGAAGAAAGAAAAGAAAGGAAAGAAAGGAAGAAAAGAAGAAGATCAAAAAAATTTCTCTCTTCTCTTTTCTCCAATGCAAAAAAATTGCAATTTCTCGATTTGCCAAATGCAAAATCGGTGAATTGGGGGGAAATTGCTCAAATTGAGCTTTTCTCAATTTTTGAGAGCGTTTTGACCCCGGATCGAGTTGAGCAAGTTTCTTTTTGGCAATATGCCATGGGATGACTATTCTCCTCTCATTTTTATGAACCGATCAAAAATTAGCCTTTTGGGAGGAGAAAATGACCAAATATTATTCTTCTCTCAAAAAAATTGAGCTTTTCTCAAATTCTTGAGAGCATTTTGACCCCGAATCGAGTTGAGCAAGTTTCTTTTTGGCAACATGCCATGGGAGGATTATTCTCCTCTCATTTTTACGAACCAATCAAAAATTAGCCTTTTGGTGGGGGAAAATGACCAAATAGGGATTTTTCCCTTTAAGTTGTCAAAAAGGGGTTAGTTCTACCGCCTTATGAATTTTAGTGAATCATGTAAAAGCAATTGCTTTATCTTTTGCTTTCCTTACAATGTAGGGAAGTCTCACGGATCCAAGGAGTTGAAATTGTCTCCTTCAAGGACCAAAAGAATACACCGAGGTGGGGGATTCTACCGAAAATGGGTGACCTCTCCACTTTTTCCTCTGCTTTTGATCTTGAAGCATTATAGTGAGCATGCTAGTGTAGTGTAATTTTAATTATGAGTATGAATGAGGGAAAAGGAAAATAAATGATTTATTTACATGTTTAAATGAACATAGAGGGAAATGAAATTTTGATTTATCTACATAGATGATGAATATTATTTATGATTGAGATGGAAATAATTGCATGCATAAGAAATGATTAATTATTTTATGATTGAGACCGTGTTAGGGTATAACCCTAGGAATCATGTGAAGCATAAGGAAAGGACATGTTGGTAGTAAGACTAGGAGAAAACCTAGATTCAGGGTTTAATGAGTGACATCAAACTTAGGAGTATACCCTAGGATTGAATGAGTGGCATTGTCTTAGGAGATAACCTAAGGATATTGGATAAAGGGATCAACATAGAGTCAAGGACTCTAGGATGAGCATGATATAAGACTTAGGTAGAGGAAACCTAAGGTAAGTTAGTGGGTTGAGAATAGACTAGTTAACATAGAGTCAAGGAACTCTAGGTTAAACATGATATGAAACTTAGGTAAGAGAACCTAAGGTGACTAGTGGAGTTTATACTCGCAGAAAATGGATTAGAGTCAAGATAACTCTAAATGCAAAGTGCAACGGGTAAATAGAGATAATGTAACTCCAGGTTCGGCAAAGAAAAGAGTATGTGGCCACAAAGTCTAAAGAATTAAACTGATAGCAAAGTGATCAGCTTAGAGTCAAACTCTAAGGAAAAGTTTGCGTAATCGCAAAGTCAAAAAGCTAAATAATACAACCCTAGAGTGGGTCATAGGGTGTGTGGGCAAATGGACAATCACTTTAACTTCAATTTGAGTTAAAGAAATAAAAGAGAAATGTTTAAGAGTCCAGGAGACTCTCTAGTTATCCTTATGGCAAGGCCTAGGATAAGAGGAAAATTGTTGTAAAAAGGCAAAGTTAAAAGCAAGCAAAAAGTGGCTAAAAAGCGTAAAGAGAATGTAAATGGCGCCTTCGAATTTGAGACTCGTCAAGTGGAGCAGGACTCCCTGGGCAGTGACCCGTCGGACGAGGTACTTTCGAAGGGCTAAAAGTGAAAGCAAGGAGCTAAATGCTCAAAGAAAAGAGAAAGTGATTTGCCAGTGGTAAAAAGGGAGCTAATAGCTCGAATAAGAAAGGAAAGCAAGTGTTCAAAGGCAAAGAGGCTAAGAACTAAAGTAAAAAGAAAATAAAGAAGATATAAAGATAAAACGGGCGGACCTACGGTGAAACCAGCCCATGTTGGAGGTACGGGCAGTATCCCTCTCCCGGGTAGAGACCCGTTCGGGACGTTTCTTCCGTAGGACGGGGTAACACTTGCGGGTGTTATCGGCAACCTTAGAAATCTTATCTTATGGTAGCAGGACTACTGGGCTGGGGCCCGTTGGATAAGAAATTTCTGAGGGTTAACTTGAACTAAAGCACCAGAATCTAAAGAATAAAGAAAATTAGAGTGGCCAAGGTGGCCGGGTTAGTTGGACCCTGTATACAGCGGCATAGTGGCCGAGTTGGTGCTTAGCAGCCTAGTGTGGCTAGACAGAGTAGTGCTGGGTCGATGAGTATACACAGATAGTGTAGTGACCTATATTATTGTAGCCTAGTATGGCTAGACAGTGTAGCGCTGGGTTGATGAGTATATACAGACAGTGATGTATTATTTTGTATAGCTGCATTTGATATCGAGGATTTTAGTTTTCTAGCACTGTTATTATTGCTTCCATTGGACCAAGTGGTGTAGGACACTTTTTCTCGGTGGTTGAACCCACTGGGAACTCAGTTGTAGTTCTCACACCCCTTGGGTGACTCCCCCCCCACAGGTTCGGGTATGGATGCAGCGATCGAGACGGTCCAGATGCAGACGGCGAGGCATACGACAGGGGCAAGGGCCCAGCAGCATAGAGACCTAGAGGGTCTAGCAGAGGTATCCCATTTATATATTTCTTGAGTGAACCTTGTATGGTGAGGAATTCATGTAATGGAATTGTAATAATTTTATTGCAAGTTCAGTAATGTAAAGTGTAATAAATTTATATTATAGTTCACTCTGGTATGCTTTCATTTCCGCTTTAGTTGTTGCAAAAATTTAAATTTGTAGTGATTTTTAGTACTCTGATATTGAGCTTCCGCATACACTGGTTGTGTTATCTTGGATGTTACCGTTCCAATCGGGTAGCGAAAGGTCGTACCCGATTGGCGGGTCTGTTGGCGTGCCCGAACCGTACAAATTGGCGGACTCGGGGCGTGACAGATTAGAGTGGTATCAGAGCCTAGGAACAGTCCTAGGTGGTTAGCAACCTTAGGGAGACCCTAGGGATTAGCACGAGAGAGTGTGTGGATTATTAGGCGAAAGTATTCGATTGGTTATTGTTGTTCCCAAAAAGGATATTGGGACTGATCGAGGGCAACGAGCTTTCATTCTTCAGATATTATGTTGGCGGCCGACAACGTAATGCTGGGGATGAAAAGGAGTACCCTCTTATACTTTCGCATGATTGGGTCGACGAGCCTTTTGTCGGTATATAGACTGCGCGTTGCTCAAATGGCTGAATTTGGGCTAATTGTTTCGTTGTGGTGTGCATATTAGCGATGACGCCACATAGGGAGACGCACCTGTTTTGACTCGAGTCACGAGAGGGCTCTGGGTCAAACAAGGTACACGAGCTGCGATAGCAGGTGGCCGACCACTTGATGGTGTGGTCCAGCAGCATGCTGAATCTTCTCGCCGAAAGGCGAAATTTTTTGCCGTCAGGGAGGCGGATTCTGACGCCTAAGTGTGGCGTCGATGTGACAGTCGGAGCAGATAGATAGGCTCCAGTGGCTGATAGCGCAGCAAGCTGAGGCTGCACAAACAACGTAAGAGTATACGGCGTCGCCGCTTGTAGGGGCGACAGTAAAGGGAATGGCAGTGGCCGCCGAACTTTTGTCGGCGCAGCCAACACCTTCAGCATAAGGTGTTTTACGCTTGTGTCAGCTAGGTTGCTGGCAAAGTATGGTTAGTAAGGTCCAGTGAGAGACCGACTCGCGAGGTACATGGTGATCGCTATGTCGCGAGAGCCAAGTTGCTATGTCCTAAGGGTTAGGGCAAGATAGGTTTACAGCCCAGGCAGGGGAGATTCGCCCCTGATGACGGTAGTAAACGTGTGGCGTGACGATTGTGGCTAGGTTGCCACGTAGTAGTGTTAGTGAGGCCTAGAGTAGGCTTCAAGATGCGGGAATCTCTCGAAAGAGCGAGAGTTTTGTGGCGCCGATCCGACGGATCAGCATAATGGCAATGATTGCCACCACTGGGTTTGCGTGTTAATCACCAGAGTTGGTGAATGATCGTTGTGGTGCCTCAACCCAGTTGGGAGAGGTGTATAGGAGTCATGCGCGTGTATAAGCAAGTTGCTTAACACTGGATTTTTGCGAGATAGCATAGGGGCGTTGGACGCCCAACTGTTTAGGTGCTCATGGAGCACAAGTATCGCTTAGCCGAGAGAGCTGATTAGTTGGCGCATTAGCCTTTGCCCAGTGTGGCCAGAGTTGATAGATTGTTTGGGTCATAGATTGACGTCTAGTTGTGGGTTTTGCTCAGTGAGCGTAGTGGTCGCGTGGCGACGATCAGCGGGTTCGCTTGGGGACGATCCGTGCCTGGACCATGTTTGTGGACTGTGGGCCTGTAGCCCAGTGGGCAGGCGCAGTCGGTTGTGAGAGACAGCGGCTCGAGACCGGAGGGCGGGGCATGATAGAGATTTGGTCGGGGCGGTAGTCCGAGCGGTGACCCGAGGATGTGGAATGCCACATGTGAGCCTTGAGGCTGTTTGTACACTGAGAGTGTGGATGTGACCAAGCCGTAGTGCTAGTGATGATTGAGGTACTGTAGCTCCTAGTGGGAGTGTTGGTGCGGTAACCTTAAGTGAGGATCTACCCATATTACGATTGGACCTGCGTGCTAGCAAGAGCCATTGCACAGTGCTGGACTAGCTTTGGGCTATAGGCCCTATAGGACCATGGTCTGTGAATCCATTAGTAGTCCGAGATATCGGGTTAGATGATAACCCATGGACTTTGAGCGCTAGTAGCGTGTGAGATAGTTGAGGACTCGTGGATTGGCTTTTGCCCTCCACATTAGGCAGCTGAGCGATCGGAAAGAAAATACGGTAAATGTAATTAGTTGCAGATGCAACCTCGTTATAAAAAGAATGATGGCAGAATTAAAGTGAAAATTTTGCAAGTAAAAACTGAGTCATTCGTGGCAATCGAGAGAGCAAGTGCTCTATTGTGTCTTTCACCTATGTGGTGAAGGTGGCCAGATACCAGGTCTGAGTTTGTCCCTGGATTGAGAGAGGGATTCATTAGTGAGTTGTTCGTGTGACCTGGCGAGCGGGCAGTTGAGGCCCAGTAACGACATATAGTGAGCCCAATAGTGGGACAAGATTCCTCCCTCTCGATCAAGTAGGAGTCGAGATGTGATTCAAGTTTCGAGGACGAAACTTATTTTAAGGGGGGTAGAATGTAATGTACCAGATTTATGGTATATAAATAATATAAATAAAAATGGTATGAAATACTATTTTTATTGGATTCGGAGAAAAGTGCTAAATTATGGTTTATTCAAAATAGGGGAGAGTGTAGTACATCGATTTCCGCGAAAAGGCGAAATTCAGCAAAAATACTTGTAACACATTTCAAATGTGATTACAAGTGAGTTGGAAGCATTTCGAATCGATACAAAAGTCATCGAGTCGAAAAGTGAGTTGGAGTTGAGAAATTGAAGCTCCAATTGTGAAGCATAGGTCCTTGTTTGGCGATTTCCGCAAAAAGTGCGAAATTCAACAAGAATACTTGTAACACATTTCAAATGTGATTACAAGTGAGTTGGAAGCATTTCGAATCGATACAAAAGTCATCGAGTCGAAAAGTGAGTTGGAGTTGAGAAATTGAAGCTTCAATTGTGAAGCATAGGTCCTTGTTTGGCGATTTCCGCAAAAAGTGCGAAATTCAACAAGAATACTTGTAACACATTTCAAATGTAATTACAAGTGAGTTGAAAGCATTTCGAATCGATACAAAAGTCATCGAGTCGAAAAGTGAGTTGTAGTTGGAAATCGAAGCTTCAAGCTTGTAAAAGGTAGACCCACGTTCGCCGAATTCGCAAAATGGCGAAATGCGGCGAGAAGACTTGTAACATGTTTTAAATATGATTACAGTCGAGTTCGGTGCGTTTCGGACCGACGCGAAGGGCATCGGGTCGAAAAGTGACTTGAACCCGGAGGACTTAGCAAATTCTGGAATTTCTGAAATCTTTGATCACGAAGCATTTTCGGAGCCCTATTTCGGAGACTTAGAATAGTCAAAAAATTTAAAAGAAATCGTGGAGTCTCTCACAAAAGTTTCCTCATTAAAAGGGGTGAAAAAACGATGTGAGCGATTAAAGGAAAATTGGAGAACGAAGCGAAAAAAAATGCTTCGTGAATTCTGAAACTGCAGTTTTTGACAGTGCAGTTGGTCGCGAAGCTTTTTCGGGGCTCTCTTTCGAGTGCTTAGAGTAGCCCAAAAATTTAAAAGAAATCATGGGTGTCTCACAAAAGTTTTCTGATTAAAAGGGGTGAAAAATCTAGGTGAGCGATTAACGAAAAATTGGAGAACGAAGCGAAGAAAAATGCTTCGTAAATTCTGAAACTGCAGTTTTTGACAGTGCAGTTTATCGCGAAGCTTTTTCGGGGCTCTCTTTCGAGGGCTTAGAGTAGTCCAAAAATTTAAACAAAACCGTGAAGAGTTTAAGAAAAATCTGTAGAGTAAAAGGAAGAAGGAAAATTTTGATTTCAATTTTCCAGTTGACGGCAAAACGCGGAGAAACAGGGCTATCCGAATTTTCTTCCTGCAGGAGCAAATTGCAGGAATTAGGATAAATTGGGGATTTCTTTAGTAAGTTGGGGCATTTTGGTAAAATCACCTTCTCTTCCCAACTACCACCCTGCAGAGACATTTAATTCTCTCTCCCTCTCTCTTTCTCTCTCTCTCTCTCTCTCTCTTTTCTGCTGGAGCAGGAAACGCAAGAAGAAGAGAAAGAAGAAGAGAAGAAGAAGAAGAGAAGAAGAAGAAGAAGAAGGAGAAGGAGAAGAGAAGAAGGTACTCTCTCTCACTCACTCTCTCTCTCTCTCTCTCTCTCCCTCTTGAAATCCCACCTCTCTCTCTCTTCGTTTCTCTGTTGGAGCAGGGAAAAAGAAAGAAGAAGAAGAATGAGAAGAGAAGAAGAAGAAGAAAAAGAAGAAGAAAAAGAAGAAGCAGGATCTCTCCCTCTCCCTCTCCCTCTTGTGAAGAAAAAAAAAAAAAAAAGAAAAAAGAAGGTACTCCTCTTCCACTTTTCTTCTCTATTTTGCACAGGGAAGGGGGAAATAAAAACGTAAAGAGGAATGGGCTGCGGCATTGCTGCTGGTAGCAGCAGCTGCTGCCAGCAGCAGCAATGCCAACTGCTGCTGCTACTTGCAGCACAGCTGGCTTAGTTGCTGCTGCTACATGCAGCAGCAGCTGCCCTGGGGCTGCTGCGCAGGGGTGGGGGACAGCTCCCATGGGGCGGCTGCATCAAGCAGCTGCCCAAGCTGCAATCGCAGCTGCATTGGCTGCTGCTAGGCAGCTGCATAAGCAGCTGCCTAAGCTGCTGGCTGCTGCATATGCAGCGCTGCCAAGCTGCAGCAATGGCTGCAGCTGCTGCTGCTATATGCAGCAGCAGCAGCCTTGGCTGCCCAGCAGCAGGGGACCATACAAAAAAAAAAAAAGAGAAAAAAGAGAAAAGGAAAAAAAAAAAAGAAAGAAAAGAAAAGAAAAAAGAAAGAAAAGAAAAGGAAGAAAGAAAAGAAAGGAAGAAAGAAGAAAAGAAGAAAGATCAAAAAAATTTTCTCTCTTCTCTTTTCTCCAATGCAAAAAAATTGCAATTTCTCGATTTGCCAAATGCAAAATCGGTGAATTGGGGGGAATTGCTCAAATTGAGCTTTTCTCAAATTTTTGAGAGCGTTTTGACCCCGGATCGAGTTGAGCAAGTTTCTTTTTGGCAATATGCCATGGGATGACTATTCTCCTCTCATTTTTATGAACCGATCAAAAATTAGCCTTTTGGGAGGAGAAAATGACCAAATATTATTCTTCTCTCAAAAAAATTGAGCTTTTCTCAAATTCTTGAGAGCATTTTGACCCCGAATCGAGTTGAGCAAGTTTCTTTTTGGCAACATGCCATGGGAGGATTATTCTCCTCTCATTTTTACGAACCAATCAAAATTAGCCTTTTGGTGGGGGAAAATGACCAAATAGGGATTTTTCCCTTTAAGTTGTCAAAAAGGGGTTAGTTCTACCGCCTTATGAATTTTAGTGAATCATGTAAAAGCAATTGCTTTATCTTTTGCTTTCCTTACAATGTAGGGAAGTCTCACGGATCCAAGGAGTTGAAATTGTCTCCTTCAAGGACCAAAAGAATACACCGAGGTGGGGGATTCTACCGAAAATGGGTGACCTCTCCACTTTTTCCTCTGCTTTTGATCTTGAAGCATTATAGTGAGCATGCTAGTGTAGTGTAATTTTAATTATGAGTATGAATGAGGGAAAAGGAAAATAAATGATTTATTTACATGTTTAAATGAACATAGAGGGAAATGAAATTTTGATTTATCTACATAGATGATGAATATTATTTATGATTGAGATGGAAATAATTGCATGCATAAGAAATGATTAATTATTTTATGATTGAGACCGTGTTAGGGTATAACCCTAGGAATCATGTGAAGCATAAGGAAAGGACATGTTGGTAGTAAGACTAGGAGAAAACCTAGATTCAGGGTTTAATGAGTGACATCAAACTTAGGAGTATACCCTAGGATTGAATGAGTGGCATTGTCTTAGGAGATAACCTAAGGATATTGGATAAAGGGATCAACATAGAGTCAAGGACTCTAGGATGAGCATGATATAAGACTTAGGTAGAGGAAACCTAAGGTAAGTTAGTGGGTTGAGATAGACTAGTTAACATAGAGTCAAGGAACTCTAGGTTAAACATGATATGAAACGTAGGTAAGAGAACCTAAGGTGACTAGTGGAGTTTATACTCGCAGAAAATGGATTAGAGTCAAGATAACTCTAAATGCAAAGTGCAACGGGTAAATAGATAATGTAACTCCAGGTTCGGCAAAGAAAAGAGTATGTGGCCACAAAGTCTAAAGAATTAAACTGATAGCAAAGTGATCAGCTTAGAGTCAAACTCTAAGGAAAAGTTTGCGTAATCGCAAAGTCAAAAGCTAAATAACAACCCTAGAGTGGGTCATAGGGTGTGTGGGCAAATGGACCATCACTTTAACTTCAATTTGAGTTAAAGAAATAAAAGAGAAATGTTTAAGAGTCCAGGAGACTCTCTAGTTATCCTTATGGCAAGGCCTAGGATAAGAGGAAATTGTTGTAAAAAGGCAAAGTTAAAAGCAAGCAAAAAGTGGCTAAAAAGCGTAAAGAGAATGTAAATGGCGCCTTCGAATTTGAGACTCGTCAAGTGGAGCAGGACTCCCTGGGCAGTGACCCGTCGGACGAGGTACTTTCGAAGGGCTAAAAGTGAAAGCAAGGAGCTAAATGCTCAAAGAAAAGAGAAAGTGATTTGCCAGTGGTAAAAAGGGAGCTAATAGCTCGAATAAGAAAGGAAAGCAAGTGTTCAAAGGCAAAGAGGCTAAGAACTAAAGTAAAAGAAAATAAAGAAGATATAAAGATAAAACGGGCGGACCTACGGTGAAACCAGCCCATGTTGGAGGTACGGGCAGTATCCCTCTCCGGGTAGAGACCCGTTCGGGACGTTTCTTCCGTAGGACGGGGTAACACTTGCGGGTGTTATCGGCAACCTTAGAAATCTTATCTTATGGTAGCAGGACTACTGGGCTGGGGCCCGTTGGATAAGAAATTTCTGAGGGTTAACTTGAACTAAAGCACCAGAATCTAAAGAATAAAGAAAATTAGAGTGGCCAAGGTGGCCGGGTTAGTTGGACCTTGTATACAGCGGCATAGTGGCCGAGTTGGTGCTTAGCAGCCTAGTGTGGCTAGACAGAGTAGTGCTGGGTCGATGAGTATACACAGATAGTGTAGTGACCTATATTATTGTAGCCTAGTATGGCTAGACAGTGTAGCGCTGGGTTGATGAGTATATACAGACAGTGATGTATTATTTTGTATAGCTGCATTTGATATCGAGGATTTTAGTTTTCTAGCACTGTTATTATTGCTTCCATTGGACCAAGTGGTGTAGGACACTTTTTCTCGGTGGTTGAACCCACTGGGAACTCAGTTGTAGTTCTCACACCCCTTGGGTGACTCCCCCCCCACAGGTTCGGGTATGGATGCAGCGATCGAGACGGTCCAGATGCAGACGGCGAGGCATACGACAGGGGCAAGGGCCCAGCAGCATAGAGACCTAGAGGGTCTAGCAGAGGTATCCCATTTATATATTTCTTGAGTGAACCTTGTATGGTGAGGAATTCATGTAATGGAATTGTAATAATTTTATTGCAAGTTCAGTAATGTAAAGTGTAATAAATTTATATTATAGTTCACTCTGGTATACTTTCATTTCCGCTTTAGTTGTTGCAAAAATTTAAATTTGTAGTGATTTTTAGTACTCTGATATTGAGCTTCCGCATACACTGGTTGTGTTATCTTGGATGTTACCGTTCCAATCGGGTAGCGAAAGGTCGTACCCGATTGGCGGGTCTGTTGGCGTGCCCGAACCGTACAAATTGGCGGACTCGGGGCGTGACAAATCACACCATGCCACGTGTCACCCTTCGGTCCACCGTGCACCCGAAGAAATTCCGTGGACCGCGTCTCCTGGACCAACCAACCATAAGCCGCCACGTGGCACCGCCTTGGTGCACGCCCGCCGCCGTGGACCGCGCGCCTGCCCGCGCCCCTGCGCGCCTGCACGCGGCTGCCCGCGCCGCGCGCCGCCGCTGTGCCGCCTGCCCGAGGCTGCGCCGCCGCCCGCGCGCTGCCCGCCGCGCCGGCCGCTGCCGGCGATCGCCGGAACAGTAAAGTACTGTAGCACCTCAAAAATAACAAGTAAATAGCCCATCTTGACCGTTTTCGCGCGCTGATTCCAAAAACGGGGTCCGTTTGCCAAAATCCACTCCAAAATTTGCCGGAGGCTCCCGCAAGGTCATTTTGATCCGAATTTCCGTCGAGTCTAAATTTGGTATCCAAATTGCGCGGAAAAACCAACTCAAACATCCGACGGGGTCTCCACGGTTACCCCCTTTTCCAATTGAAGCCCGAAGGCCAGCACTTGTGTCCAAATTGGCTCGCACGAACACCGCCGAGATGCACCATGGGCCTCCGAAGCTGCTGGTGACACTGTAGAAGCCCTGCAAAGATCCGGGTCACCACATCCTCCCCCACTAAAAAAAGTTTCGTCCCCGAAACAAAAATAAACAAGCAGACGTACCTCAAACAGAAGCCTCGAACAAGAAGGGGTAGGCATCTCTCATCTCTGTCTCCAGCTCCCATGTAGCCTCTCGCTCCTCATGATTGCTCCACAGGATCTTCACATATGGAATGGCCCGATTGCGCAATTCCCTCACCTCACGAGCAAGAATCCGCAACGGGCGCTCCTCGTAGACCAAGTCCTCGCCGATCTCCAACGAAGTGAAGTCAATCACGTGCGACGGGTCAAAAACATATCTCCTCAGAGCTGAGACGTGGAAGACATCATGAACTCCGGCCAGGCGTGGGGGTAAGGCAACTCTGTATGCCACTGGACTAACTCTGTCAAGTACCTCAAAGGGTCCAATAAAGCAGGGACTGAGCTTCCCCCGCACTCCAAATCTCCGGACCCCTTTTGAGGGCGAGACCTTCAAGAAGACATGATCACCAACCTGAAACTCCAGGACTCGCCGTCGAGTATCGGCGTAGCTCCTCTGACGACTCTGGGCTGTCTCAAGATGTCGGCGAATAATTCTGACTTTTTCCTCTGCCTCCAAAAGTAAATCCGGTCCCAAAGTCCTCCTCTCACCCACGTCACTCCAATATAAGGGAGACCGACACTTGCGTCCATACAACGCCTCAAACGGAGCCATCTGGATGCTCGCCTGATAGCTGTTGTTGTACGCGAACTCAACCAAAGATAAGTGTCGGTACCACCCTCCTCCAAAATCCATAACGCACGCTCTCAACATATCCTCGAGGGTCTGTATGGTGCGCTCTGACTGTCCATCGGTCTGTGGGTGGAAAGCGGTGCTAAACCTGAGCTGAGTCCCCAATGCAGAATGCAAACTCCCCCAAAAGCGTGACACGAATCTCGGGTCTCGATCTGACACAATCGAAGCAGGTATACCGTGAAGCCTCACTATCTCATCCAAATATAACTGTGCCAGACGCTCCAGTGACCAAGTCATCTGAACCGGTAAGAAGTGCGCCGACTTGGTGAGTCTGTCCACAATAACCCAGATCGCATCTGCCCCGCTCTGCGCCCTCGGCAATCCAGTGACGAAATCCATAGTGACGTGGTCCCATTTCCACTCGGGAATTGGAAGACTCTGCAACTTGCCAGCAGGAACGCGATGCTCTGCCTTCACTTGCTGGCAAGTTAAACAGTGAGCTACGAATCTCCCAATGTCCCGCTTCATTCCGGGCCACCAAAACTGTGCCTTGAGGTCCTTATACATCTTAGTACCTCCAGGGTGGATGGTATAAGGTGTACAATGGGCCTCCCTCAAAATCTGATCTCTAATCTCCTGATCCATAGGCACACACACTCGGTCCCTGTACCGCAGTACTCCCGAGCTATCCACAGAAAAATCCCCTGTCTGATCCGCCTGAAGCTGCGTCCTGATCCTCGTCAAGTGGGGGTCCTCACTCTGAGTGTCCCTGATCCTCTCCAACAGAGTGGGCTGCAAGACCATAGACATGAGTCTAGCAGAGACCCCAGGGGATACTACCTCCAGCTGTAATCGCCTCATCTGCTCGACCAACGGCGCCTGCTGCGAGATCAATAAGCTCAGACTCGTCCTCCTGCTCAAAGCATCCGCCACAACATTGGCCTTGCCGGGGTGATAAAGGATACTCAGATCATAATCCTTTAGCAGCTCCAACCACCGGCGTTGCCTCAAATTCAGCTCCTTTTGGGTGAACAGATACTTCAAGCTCTTGTGATCAGTATATATCTCGCAATGCTCACCATACAAGTAATGCCGCCACAGCTTCAGAGCAAACACCACCGCTGCCAACTCCAGATCATGAGTAGGGTAATTTTTCTCATAGTCCTTCAATTGCCGTGAAGCATAGGCAATCACCCTACCATGCTGCATCAACACACACCCCAGACCACTATGTGAGGCATCACTGTAAATCACAAATCCTTCCCCCATAACTGGGAGGGCAAGGATTGGAGCGGTCATCAATCTCTGCTTCAGCTCCTCAAAACAGCTCTGGCAAGTCTCGCTCCAAACAAACTTAACCCCTTTCCTGGTCAGACGAGTGAGGGGAGAGGAAAGCTTCGCAAAGCCTTCCACAAAACGCCGATAGTAGCCCGCCAAACCAAGAAAGCTCCGCACCTCGGTGATAGTCGTCGGCCTCGGCCAATCTCGAATAGCATCCACCTTGGCCGGATCCACCGCCACTCCAGCAGCTGAAACAACATGACCCAGAAAGGCAACCTCCCGGAGCCAAAACTCGCACTTTTTGAACTTAGCATACAGCTTCTTCTCTCGCAGAAGCTGTAGCACGGTCCTCAAGTGCTCCTCGTGCTCCAGATCACTCCGGGAGTAGATCAGAATATCATCTATAAACACCACCACAAACCGGTCCAAAAACGGCTGAAATATCCTGTTCATCAAGTCCATGAATGCGGCAGGGGCATTAGTCAACCCAAAAGGCATCACAGTAAACTCATAATGCCCGTACCGCGATCTGAAAGCCGTCTTGGAGATGTCCTCGGCCCTCACCCTCAGCTGGTGGTAACCGGACTGCAGATCAATCTTCGAGAACACCGATGCTCCCTGTAACTGATCAAACAAATCATCAATCCGGGGGAGGGGATACTTGTTCCGGATGGTCACTTTGTTCAATTCCCTATAATCCACACACAACCGCAGTGACCCATCCTTCTTCTTCACAAACAACACAGGCGCTCCCCACGGAGAAACACTGGGTCTGATGAAGCCCCTATCCAAAAGATCCTGAAGCTGGGCTTTCAACTCCCTCAACTCAGCTGGCGCCATCCTATAGGGTGCCTTTGAGATTGGTGCAGTCCCAGGAACTACATCAATCACAAACTCAATCTCCCTCTCCGGCGGCATCGTCGTCAACTCAGGGGGAAACACATCTGGGAACTCGCGGACAATAGGGATATCCTCGAGTCCCAGTGCCGCCGTAGGCACCTCCACCACAGTGGCCAAAAAGGCAGTGCAACCCCTACTCATCATCCTCCTAGCTCTGGCCGAGGAAATGGTCGCTGCGAACAGCGTGCTCTGGCAGCCTCTGAAGATGAACTCCTCCTGTCCTGGCTCGCGAAGAGTCACCGTCCTCTCTCTGCAGTCGATAGTGGCGGAATACCGCGACAGCCAATCCATCCCTAGCACCAAGTCAAAATCCTGGAGCTGCTGCAAAACAAGCAAGTCTGCAGGCAAAATCCAAGGCCCCAACTGCACTGGGCAAGCCACACAACGCTCCTCGACATGCAAAATATGATCAGGAATCCGCACCTCTAATGCATGTGACAAGGACTCTACCTCTAGACCATGCAGGGATGCAAATGCTCGACTAATGAAAGAATGAGATGCTCCAGTGTCGAATAAAGTAGCGAGCCCGAATACCAAAAAGTAGAATAATACCTGCCACCACCTGGTCTGCCGCTGAAGAATCCGCCAACTGGGCGGCATACACCCGCCCGCTCGGTGCTGGAGGTCGAGAATCTACGGGATAAGAAGTGGACGGCCTGCTCGCTGGAGCATAAGGCCGCTGAGCTGGTGGCCGCTGCTGCTGAGGGGGATATGGAGCCGATGCCGAAGAAGGTGCCGAGGAAGTAGCAAGGGGGCAAGTAGCTCGCACATGCCCTGGCTGTCCACAACGAAAGCATCGACCCCATCTCTGGTCACAAGTAATGGCGGCATGCTGACCTCCACAGAAAATACATCGGTCAGAAGATCGGGGCTGTCTCGGCTGCTGCTGCTGCTGCTCTCGAGGACTGCTGCTGAGATCTCTGCTGCCTCTGCTGCGATCTCTGCTGCTGGTGCTGCTGCTGATGCTGCTGCGGTCTCTGGGGTCCCCCAGGCCCTCTCCTATCAGATCGCCCACGGCCATAAGACTGGGACTGCGGCGGCCGTGGCGGTCTCCATGAGCTGGCCTGTCCCCCGTCCTCTGGGGCTGGTCGCTTCCTGTCGGAACTCTGCGCGACCGCGGCCCTCCGTCTGGCCACCTCCTGATCGCCTCTCTCCACCCACTGTGCATGCTCTGCGGCTGCCTCCAGGGTCTGAAATCTCTGAGCATGCACAAGTGTGTAAATCTCTGGACGAAGGCCTCCCTCGAACAACTCAACCTGGTGCGGACCGTCACGAGCGACGTAGGGCACACAGTTCAGCAACTCCCTGAACTCCTGAAAATAGGCATGGGCCGGTCGATCGCCCTGCTGCAGATTCTTCAAATCGTCCTCCAACTTCTTCTTCACACTGGTAGAGAAATAGGTGTCCAACACCATCCGTCTGAACTCCTCCCAAGGTAACTGCCGGTGATCCGGAACTCCAGTGGCTCAACTCGCTGCCACCAAAAATCAGCATCTCCGTCCAAACAGTGCACCGCCATGTGCACTCGATACTTCGGGTCGATGAAGAAGTCCCGAAAAAGCTTCTCCATCGCAGAAAGCCAAATCCCAACAGCCCGGGGCTGAGCATCCCGCCCCGAGAATCTAGGTGGTCCCCGCTTGACAAACGCAGCGAGTTTGTCAGCAAAATCCCGCTCCTCCTCCGCAGTCAAAGGCTGAATGCCGCAGGAGCCCCGCTACTCGAAGATGGCGCTGACGGCACAAAAGGTGCAACAGGAGGCACAGGGGCCTCCGGAACAGCTGGGGGTGGTGCCTCCCTCTGAGCAAGCAGCTGCTCAATCCTCTGCTCCTGGCGGCGCTGACCCTCCGCCAACTGGGCCACCAAGGCCCTCAACTCAGTAAGCTCGGGGGGTGTAGGCTGCTCTGGCTCAACAGGGGGCGAAGGGACACCCCGAGTGGGAATCCGACGTCGAGGAGGCATCCTGCCACAAGAAACCAAACATCAGCAACAAAACCCCACACGACCCAATCTGGCGAAAGTCAAAAGACATCCCCCTATTTCTGTAACCTTATGTTGTCTGCAGCCAACATAATGGTTCAACAGAAATAGACTATGTCGATCACTCTTCACTCACAGGAAGAGTTAACAATAAAAATCACCGACTTTCGCAACAAGTCACGCCACTCACGCCCTATAATCCTAGGGTCTGTCCAAAAGCCTAGGGTTTCCTAAGTCCCAACTGACCTATCCCTAAGCTCTGATACCAACTTAATCTGTCACGCCCCGGGTGTAAACCAGAACCCGGGCCCGTCCACAGATCCGCCGTGCATGCGGTATTTCCCACATACACGAAGCGTCGGTAACCTGCTCAGATAAGAAATAATAATAAAAGAGCATAATAATCAGAGCTAAATAAAACTACTGTATCTCAGACAGATGCTGGAAGTAAAAGGTACAACAGTAAAATAAAATACAGATGTCTCTCCCAGCTCACTACTATAATACAAACAGCTGGCAGAAGCCAGTCCCCAAAAAGAAATACAAGAAAACTGTCTGAGAAGTCCTGGTACCCAAAAATCTCCAGCTACGACCCTCGGTGGCTCTCTATCTAGTCCGCAATGCGCTTACCTCGATCAGTTGCTGACGGCCCAGCAACTCCCACAGAGGACTCTGCAAAACAAGGGAAAAGAAAGAAACAAGAAAAACAATGGGGGTAAGTACTACTATAAACAGTAGCCTCCCCTAGTGGGTAAAGCCTCAGCTCAGATATGCCCACCAGGTGATCAGAGGCAAAAAGGGAAAGAAGAAAAGAAGGGATGCAGATAAATGAAGCAACTGATAAAGTGCTATCCCTAATATGCCTCTACATGATAACCATAAGGATGGGAAAAAGTGATGCATCAGAATCAAGAAGCCTGTCAAATGACCCAATCTGACCGCCAGTGAACACTGGCACTGCCTGCTCTGCCATCAAACTCAAGAACCCAGCCTGGTGCCCGGCGCTCTGCACCGTGGAAAGCCTACTCCGGAGTGGCACTCGAGGGGAGCGACCCACACGAGTAAAATAATATCACTGTATCAACATCTCTGTAACCACTGTCTCATAATAGCAGGACTGGATCGAGACTCAAGAAGTGGGAACAACCCTCCACTAAAGAAAGCCCGATCCCCAAAACACCCAATCTGATGCAATAGTAACAATCCGGTCAACCACCCAAGATCCGTGGTCGCCGCAACACCCTGACAACCCAACCTGTCCCAAATCCCCAATACCTGCCTACACTGTCCAACATACGCTCGAACCTGAGCGACTAAGCCGCTAGTGCCAACAATGAAAGAAGAAAGAGAAAAGCATGGTTTCTCCTAAGTCAAGTCCCAAAATAGTGTAGCAGTAAAAGATGACAATAATTATGTGACCAATTTAATCATGCAGTGTTCCAATATTTTGTCCAATTTCCAAGTATAACAGTTTAGAAGTGACATAAGCTAGGGTGACCGTCTCACATGAACAAACATCAGTTTTGCAGTCCTCAATTCCTATTTGTCTCCAAGCATACAGTCCAGAATCAATAAGCGATTAAATCAGTGATTAATCTAACAATAATTTATTGGAGATCTGATAACCAATAATCAATTTCCTAGAGCATGCAAGTCTACCAATCAACACATTTAGCATTGTCAAATCAAGGGTACTCTGATATTCCTAGTGGGCATACAAAGAGAGGAGTACAACAACCACCCACCTGAAGCGCAACTGTCCAAACTCGTACAGTCAGAAAATACCAAAATTCCAAATCCTTGCTCCCACAATTTAGCACACCCGCAATACTCCTGGTACATCAAGGAATCCACTAATTACACTAGACTCCCAATTCAGCACTAATACCACATACAAACACGAGTACCAAACTGTCAAATTATCACCTGCAGAAAATGCCCAGAAAATTCCAATAAAAATATCACGGCGATCCTCGCGTCGATAGCTTCGCAACGGTACCTTGCACGCCCAAATCCGAGTTCTGTACATCAAGATAAAAATTCGGCAAGGGGCACTCTCATACAAAAATCTGTATTAAGGACTGATTACTGTTCACAGAGAAATCAGTAATTTTCACCTCGAAAGAAAATTCACAAAAATCCAATAAAAATACGAGCGCGTTCCTTGCGATCCGTAGATGAAAAAGTTGTATAAGCTCGTTTCCGTCAGACGCTCGTGCGCAAAGATATGGCCGAAATACTCCGCTGCTGTCAAGGAATTCCATACAGAAAAAGGGGTCACTTGTTGCCTCGAAATCCGTGCCAAAACCTCGAAACGGGAAAGCGCGACCAAAACGAAAGATGAAGTCCTACCTCTTAGGAGTCTACTGGTGCAAGAATCACAGGAAAATGATGTCGGGGTAGCCCAGGGGAGCAAAAACACTATCGCTGCGCCGAAGAAGAACACTAGAAAGCAACGTCGCGCCGCACCGTAAAATGGGGAACCTCGGGATTCGTGCCTCCAAAACTCTTGAAACTTGGCAGGGAGATCAAGGACTCAGAGATGAAGATTTTGCTTGAGAGGAGCTCGGGCTGAAAGTGAAGGGTTGGGAGAAAAATGCAAAAGAATGGAGCTCGGATGGGGTTTTTAGGCTGAGGGGAAAAAAAAACGTTCCCTGCGCCCGGTGCACGTGCGCCCGCCAATGGCGGCGCGCCACGTGGCCCAACCCCGCCGTGCACCGCGCCGTGGACCGCGCACACCGCACGCCCGCCTGTCGCGTACGGCACCCACTCCATCTATTGCGTGGACCGGGTGCACAACACCGCCCAATCACAAAGTGCCACGTGTCCCCCCTTCGGTCCACCGTGCACCCAGCCAATTCAGTGGACCGCGCGCTGCGGACCAACCAACCGGAAGACGCCACGTGGCCCGCCTGGTGCACGCCCCGCGCGGTGGACCGCGCGCCTGCCCGCGCCTGCCCGCGCCCTGCGCCGCCGCCTGCCGCCTGCCCGCGGCGGCGCCGCCGCCCGCCGCGCTGCCCGCCGCCGCCGGCCGCCGCCGGCGATCGCCGGCGACACTGTTCCGGCGTGAACAGTACCCGCAAGCTCAAAATTGACAAGTAAATAGCCCATCTTGACCGTTTTCGCGCGCTGATTCCAAAAACGAGGTCCGTTTTGCCAAATTCCGCCTCCAAAATTTGCCGGAGGCTCCCGCAAGCGCCAAAAACTGCCAAAACTTCCGGGAGTCCGCTTTTGGACATCCGGACTCAGAATTGGGCAAACAAAAAGCCAATCTCAAGTGTTTTTCCGCGCTGAATCCAAATCCACCCTCCGTTTGGCCTAAATCCTTTTCTAAAATTCGGCAAAAGCAGCCGAAGGCCAAAACAGCTAACCAAAGCTCACAGGGTCCATCTGTGGCATCCCTTTGATGCACTATGGGCCAGATACACCATCAACAGGTGTCTAAACAGTGGATTCACGGGAAAAAGCTGCATGGGGGTTCGGGGTACTACACCTGTGAACCGATCATCGTTACGTCCAAGGAACCGTAAATTCAGAATTGGTATTCTATGGAACAATCTTGACATTGTAGGATATTCAGATGCCGATTAAGGCAGATCTGTGGAGAGCAGGACAGACACGTGGTGCAGATTTTATCTTGGCCATTGCCTTGTTGCATGGCCTAGTAAAAACAGAACTGGCATTGCATCTCGAACTGCCGAAGCAGAGTATATTTCAGCGGTGTTAGTTGTTCAACCCTCCACTCGATTTGATGAAAGTGTAGGACGACTTCCAATTTCAGACAACTTCGGTAACATTCTTTGTGACCCACAAATGCTATAAATATTTCCAAAAACCCTGTGTTGCACGCAAAACAAAAACACATTGACTTAGAGTATCATTTTCTAAGAGAGCTGGTTGAATCAAATATTCGTCCACTTACGCTACATTTCACTGAGACAATTAGCTGACATTTTAATCAACCCTTTGATCAAAACCGTTTATTCCTTTGCGAAGCAATTGGAAAGGCTTTCCTTGAAATAACTCTTTTGAACCATTCTTAGGTGAGTTTTGTTTTGTGTTCTTGTTCATTACTATGGTTTTGTACATAGATACATTAATGGAGCATTATTTATGACTTTAACTGCATCCTTTTATATA
>JAQOTM010001893.1:0-24061 GCA_029168755.2 Tillandsia fasciculata
TCCGCTGCGTCAACTGACGCACGTGATCGGTAAGAGCCGCCAGTTGTCCTGCCATCTCTTGCATTTGTTGCCGCAGGAGTTGGTTCTCCGCGGCTACCGATGCCGTTGCATCCGCCCCCTCGTCCCCGGCTGTCGCTCTGGTTCGAACCATTGTCTGTACATACATGCAACCCAAACATTAGTCCTAGTCCTTGCTAGAACACAGCACTACCTCAAGAGAGAAGAAACTACACTATTCCCCTCCCTCCCCCGATCACTCACGTCCTACACCCCTATGTCCTACACATTTCATTTACTCGCAGTTACGTGTGGTATTACCGTGGATGTTGGACCTTTGCTGTTGTGATTAAAAGAAAACCGCTCTGATACCATCTTAATCTGTCACGTCCCGGGGGTTTTATGTTAGCGGAAACGGTGCACAAAAGTATGTGTTTATCACGTAAAAATTTTTTGTTAAGATCTCCTTCCCCGGCACGTGCCCAGACCCGCCGCATATACAGATTTACTCGAAAATCGGGCAGAGTCTCCTCTGTATATGCACGGCGTCGCACTAGTACAACAACTCAACACAAGCAATCAGTTAATCACAACAGTCTCAGCATTCAACCAATAATATAAACTGAATAGAACGCCCGTCGCTAATCAAGTTGAAAGGATAAAACCCACAGTTTTGAAAACAGGTCCACACGACCTGAGGTTTTGCAAACCGTTTGTAAAGATGCCATAAATCCACAGGGTTTGAAAAACGGGTCCACTCGACCCAAGGTTTTGAAGAACAGTTTTGAAATCCACATAAATCCACGATGTTTGGAAACGGGTCCACACGACCCCAGATTTTGAAAGATATTTTCCGAAAGTTCTTATCTTTTGTTTTCTAGTTGTGATGTTTGGAAAAACGGCCGAACGGGGGAGAATTAAAGAAACATTATTCCACATCCAAAGCAAAAGTGATCAACATCCACACCGACCCCACGAGGGTATCGAGAACCACACAGTAACCTACAGTATCAAATGAAATGCAAGGAAAGGTAAAGAAGATACAGACTAGGGCTCCACACTGCCCGACTACTCCTGCCTCGACCTCACCGTCGTCTACTGCTCACCCCTGGAAGAACCTGTCACGGAGTGGGTAGTCAGCGACATGCGATAATAATAATATGCAGGAAAGAAAGCCAAACCCAACTGTAATACTATCCGGAGCAACCACTCGACTCACTGGAAAAGTAAACGCGAACACCTGTTGCACCTGTAATACCTGTAACACCTATACACCTTGACCTCGTCGGGCACCTACACCGACAGATCACACCGCTCACACCACGGGGCACCTGACCTCGTCGGGTTCTTATTCCGACAGGTCACACCTTTCCCCTCCCCACCTTTTGCTGCCTCAAAACCCCACACCTACGGGGGCCCCCACCACCTCACCTTGTGGGTTAACACGGGTCGAAGACCGCTTTCCCGGAAAAGAGCACCCTTTGCGGTGGCCAGACCGCGGGTGCGCGTGTCGCAACTACGAGCATAATGATCAACATATAACATGATATCGCATATACTAGAGACCGTCAGCATTAGCACCGATAATAATCAATTAGGGATTTTTTAACAATATTAATCCTATGCTAAGTCCCGAAGAAAAACCCACCTTTTGATGCTAAGGATCAAAGCTCGACTCCCCCGCGTCCCGGCACGCTCCCAAAAACTGTAATAGGAAACCCCGGGTAAACGATCAATACACACCAACTCTAAACAAACGAAAAGTAAAACACCGGCGACCCACGACTCAAGCGGCTCTCCCCCGTGCGGCCGTACAGGGCGCTGCCCGCATGCGTGGGTGCGCGTGCACCCAATTCCTGCACAGGCCGCTCGGGCGTGTCACCCACGTGCGGGGCCGCTCGCATGCGCGGGTGCGCATGCGCCCTGCCCCTGCGCAGGCTGCTCGGGCGCGCCACCCGCATGCATGGGTGCGCCCTGCGCCAGCCCCTGCGCAGGCCGCGCGGGTGCGCCACCCGCGTGCACGGGTGCGCGCCTGCGCCAGCCCCTACGCAGGCCGCGCGGGTGCGCCACCCGCATGCACGGGTGCGCGCCTGCGCCCAGCCCCTGCGCAGGCCGCGCGGGTGTGCCCTCCGCATGCGGTGCCGCCCTCTTGCGTGGTCCATACGCACACCGGGAAAATTTGCCCCCCCCCCCTCCTCCCCGCCTCGAAGACAAGAACCCTAACAAAACCAAAACAAGAACCCTAAAAGAAGGTACTCACCACGGTTTCGTCGCTAGGGATGAACGAGGGAAGGATCGTCCCGGTCTCGCGTGCTTGTTGTCGAAGAGTATCTCGTCGGTCTTCTCCCTCCTCGGTCCCGTCGCCTCGGTTCTCCAAGCGATCGGTAGGAAGAAGTGGGATTGGGAAGTTGATTTCTCGTCCGCTCTCGGATATGTGCGTTAGGGCAAGGGGGAAATAAAACGAAAGGGGGCGGTTTCCAAACCTAAAATCCCCAACCAATTAATTAGCCAAATTGGTGCAATCAGACTGAGCCCAAGTAGATCAAACAGGAGTTAAAAGAGTCAACCAGGATGCAAACCTGGGTCCAGTCTGCCCCGGCATTTGGGTTAGTCGCCTGGACCACGCAAAACTTCCGGAATTTATTCTGGAAGATTCCGGAGTCGGAATCCAGAACCGATTTCGTCGTCGTTCACCGTTTCGCGAGCTTTATTAACCAAAAATACTCGCGCCGCCCGACGGTCTGTTCAGAAACAAAGAATTAATAACTCGCCCTCCGGACCCCAAGCGTAAAGCGAACCAAAAGAAAACCAAAAGTAGACCAACATATTTTTAAAACGCGCGGTTACTACACGACCCCGCAGGGCATGCCGCCCCGCGCGGGCCCGCCCGGCGCCGCCGCCGCGCGGGTGCCCGCGCGGCGCCCCGCGCGGGTGCCCGCGCGGCGCCCGCGCGGCACCCCCGCGCGGCACCCCGCGCGGGGCCGCCCGCGCGGCGCCCGCGCGGCACCCCGCGAGGCACCCCGCGCGGGGCCCGCGCGGGCGGCCCGCGCGGTGTCCGCGCGGCGCCCGCGCGGGTGTGACCGCGCGGCGCCGCCGCCGCTTGCGGTGGCGCCCGGTCGTCCGTGTGTTTCTCCCCCTTCACCCCGCGCGATGCCCTAGTGGCACCGCGCGCCTCCTTTGTCCGTTCCGTTCGTCTAACATAACTACGATGACGACGACGGTAACGGGGACGGGGGAGAAATTCAAGAAACCTAAAACGGGCGACTAGGAAAATTCGGAAAAATTATTAAAAATATAAAACTGACCGGAGATCTTCGGGAAAGTGTCCGGTCACGTTTCTTGCCCTCGGGTCGGCGTTTGGGACGATTGGTTCCTTCTCCTTTCTCCGGTTATGGATCCGCTCTCTCTTTTCTCTTACTTTTCCTCACCGGTTGGGGTTTCGGTAGCACGAAAGAGGAGGGTTTGAGGAGGCGGTAAAATAAGAATAGGGTTTCGCTCGGCGCTCGGTAAACAGGAGAATAAATAGTTCTCCCCATTTACTTATCCAAAATCACGCCAAAAATCCCTTCGGATATTTTCGGTTCGATTAATTAATTTATTAATTAATTAATCCCTACCGATAACCCTATCTTTAACTTCCTTAATTTTACGTACGTAGGAAAACCCGAATCTCCCCGTTTCTATCTCTCACATAAATATCGGCTGACGGGATATTAAATCTTAAAATCTGACCACCGGTTATTTAATCACCTTAAATTCTGACCACCCGATTATTTAAAACCACCCTTATTAAATTTTAGTCACCGATTATTTAATCACCTTTATTAAATAATCTTGTGGGAAACAAATCCCGATTTAAATATCCCGATTTTATCTCTTATCTAATGCACGAGATAAAATCCCACAATTTAAATCCTAAATTAATTCGTACGTAGGAGGATTTAAATTTCCCTCACCGGATAATTAGTTAATTAATTAATTAATTACCCCTACGAGATAACCCACCTTATCTCTAACGGGTGCAAGATATTTTGCACGGTCCCCGATGCGTGACTAATTACCGCAACGCTAAGGATCCCGTTCCGGGAGATCCCGATATCGGATTTCGAATCCGATCGCACCGTCGGTCATCGTTTTTCGCGCTCTATTGCAGAAAAATACACACACCTAGTCCCGGCCGACTTAAGAAATTAAATAAATTTTATTTCGCTTAAGGCCTAAGCGATTACATGTGAGTTCAAAAATACCCGAAGGGTCGGATCACTACACCACTCACACTTTATAAAAAGTTTCGTCCCGAAACTTAAACTCAAACCTCACTAAACAGTTCGGGAAAACATTCCCTCATTTTCGACTCCAGTTCCCACGTCGCCTCGCGCTCCTCGTGGTTGCTCCACTGGATCTTCACGTAGGGGATCGTTCGGTTGCGCAGCTTCTTGTCCTCTCTTGCCAAAATCCGCACTGGCGTCTCCTCGACGCTCAAGTCCTCTCGCAACTCAATGGTGGAGGCATCCAAGGCATGAGAGGGGTCAGCGAGGTACTTCCGGAGCATCGAGACATGGAACACGTTGTGGACTCGTTCGAGGTTCGGGGGCAGGGCTAACCGGTACGCCACCGGTCCCACGCGCTCTAGGATTTCGAACGGTCCCACGTATCTTGGGCTCAATTTCCCCTTTATGCCGAAACGTCGGTTTCCCTTGGAGGGTGAGACCCGGAGCAGCACGTGCTCGCCCACCATGAATTCTAAGTCTCGGCGTCTGTTATCTGCATAGCTTTTCTGTCTGCTTTGGGCGGTCAGCAGCCTTTGTTTAATTAATCGCACCTTTGCTTCGGTCTCCTCCACCAAATCTGGGCCCAGGAACTTTCGCTCACCTAAGTCATCCCAGCATATCGGAGACCGACAGCGGCGCCCGTACAGTGCCTCGTACGGCGCCATCTGAATGCTGGCCTGGTAACTGTTATTGTAGGCAAATTCCACCAGGGGCAAACACCGTGCCCACCCTTCGCCCAAGTCCAGAACGCATGCTCGAAGCATGTCCTCCACGATCTGTATCACCCGCTCTGATTGTCCATCGGTTTGCGGATGAAAGGCTGTGCTGAAGTGTAACTTGGTTCCCATTGCTCGTTGTAGACTTCGCCAAAAGTTCGACACAAAACGTGTGTCTCTGTCCGACGTGATGGATGTTGGTACACCGTGCAACCTCACTATCTCGTCGATGTACGTTTGCGCCAGTCGTTCCCGAGTCCATGTCGTGTGTATGGGCAAAAAGTGGGCCGATTTTGTCAAACGGTCCACGATCACCCATATCGCATCGTGTCCCTGTGGCGACCTCGGGAAATCCGGTTACAAAATCCATGGTAATCATGTCCCATTTCCACTCGGGCACCGGTAAAGGTTGCAACTTTCCTGCCGGCCGTTGATGTTCGGCCTTCACCCGTTGGCACACTAGGCAGTGCGCCACCAATCGCGTTACGTCTTCCTTCATTTTCGGCCACCAGAAGGTTTGCTTGACGTCTTTGTACATCTTCGTTCCCCCGGGATGCGCTGTATATGGGGCATTATGCGCTTCCCGCAGGATCTCCTCCTTGAGCTCCGGTAGATCCGGCACGCAAATTCGCCCCCGAAATCGTATCGTGCCGTCGGAGCTCACCATAAAGTCGCTCTCCTCGTCTGTGTTTATCCTACTTCGCACCAGCTGGAGCTGTTGGTCAGTCGATTGGCCTTCGAGAATCCTGTCCAGCAGAGTAGGTCTGACCACCAGCGTCAAAAGTCGTGCGACTGTCCCTGCCGGGACTACCTCTAGTCTTAATCGCGAAAATTCCGCAATCAGGCTGTCCTGCCGTGTGATGGAGCTTACATCTACCTCCACGGCCTGTCCTTTGCGGCTCAAGGCGTCGGCCACCACGTTGGCCTTTCCCGGGTGATAGTGGATCGTCAGATCGTAATCCTTTAATAGCTCCAGCCACCGCCTTTGTCGCAGATTTAGCTCTCTTTGGGTGAAAGGTACTTGAGGCTCTTATGATCCGAATACACATTGCAGTGTGCCCCGTACAGGTAGTGCCTCCAAAGCTTGAGCACAAACACCACCGCTGCGAGTTCCAAGTCGTGCACGGGGTAATTCCGCTCATACTCCTTGAGCTGCCTTGACGCATAGGCTATGACCTTTCCCCGTTGCATGAGCACTCCACCCAATCCATTCCGTGACGCGTCGCAGTATACTTCGTAATCCTCCCCAGGCTCTGGCAGGGCGAGAATCGGGGCTCGCGTCAACCTATCCTTAGCTCCTCGAAGCTTCTTTGACACTTGTCCGTCCAGACAAACTTCTCCCCCTTTTTCGTCAAACGGGTTAGGGGGGTGGCTATCTTGGAGAAGCCCTCCACGAAGCGCCGGTAATACCCGGCTAATCCTAGGAAGCTTCGAATTTCCGTCACCGTGGTCGGTCGGGGCCAGTCCGTTACCGAATCTATCTTCTTTGGATCCACCGCGACTCCGGCCGCTGAGATCACGTGCCCCAAGAACCCGACCTCTCGGAGCCAAAACTCACACTTTTTGAGTTTGGCGTAGAGTTTCTGTTCCCGTAGGGTCTGGAGGACTGTGCGCAGGTGTTCTTCATGTTCCTCGTCTGTACGGGAGTAGATGAGGATATCGTCGATGAAGACCACCACGAACAAGTCCAAGAAGGGTTTGAATACCCTGTTCATCATATCCATGAACACTGCGCCGGGGCATTTGTGAGCCCGAACGGCATTACCGTAAACTCGTAATGGCCATAGCGAGTACGGAAAGCCGTTTTGGGAACGTCCTCCCCCTTGACCCGGACCTGATGATAGCCCGACTGTAGGTCAATCTTTGAGAACACCGTCGCCCCCCGTAACTGATCGAAGAGGTCATCGATCCTTGGTAGGGGGTACTTATTCTTGACCGTCACTTTATTTATCTCTCGGTAATCGATACACAACCGGAGACTCCCGTCCTTTTTCCTTACAAACAGGACGGGTGCGCCCCAAGGTGATGCGCTTGGTCTGATGAATCCTTTGTCCAGGAGGTCCTCCAACTGCGCCTTGAGTTCCTTCAGCTCCGCGAAGGCCATCCTGTACGGTGCCTTGGTGATGGGCTTGGTGCCGGGGAGCAATTCAATTGGGAAGTCAACTTCCCGCTCCGGTGGCATTCCGGGAAGCTCCGCCGGAAAGACGTCCGGGAAATCTCTTACCACGGGACCGCTAAGCCTGAGTTGGGAAGCGGCCCTGAGCTGCATGACAGCCCACCAAGTTTTCGGTAGCAAGGCTTCGGGCGGAGCCCATTTGTCCCTTGCGCGGCCCTTAGCGGGCCCCGAAAACACTGGATTTTTTTTTTTTTTTTTTTTAAAACTTCGAAACCCGCCCGTGCGCATAGGCCGGGGGAGGTTTCGCCTAGCACCTAAGGTTCTTAGAGAGGAGAGAGAGAGTCTAACGAGTGTAACTGGCTAAGGTGTAGTCGGCTCTTTAAGCAAGCGAAAGAGAAAAGAAAAAAAAAATAACTGAACAGTAATCACCTGCCGTCCCTAGGTCTGGGACGTCGCGTCCCCCGCTGCAGTATCCCGGGAGTCCGCCCACAGCCCCTGGGCCAACGTCGCACGGCGTGCCGGGGAAGGGGTCTAACATCTGAGAAGTCTGAGGAGTCTGTGGGGTCCGAGGGCTCCTGGTCGTCGGGCGGATCCCTTGGCTGGACGGGAGCCGCGGCACCGTCTGTACCCTTTTGCGGTGGCGGCATAGGGGCAGCGGCGGCGGGCCTCTGAGGGCAAACATCCTGAGTGTGATCCGGCAACCCGCACTGGTTGCAGTAATGGTACCTCCAAGTGCACTCCACTACCGGGTGAGTACCCTGGCAAATCACGCACGGTCCCTGGGGTGGTCTCGCGTCCTCTGCTGGAGCCTGTCCTTCCTTCCGCGCCCCCTTCGGGGGTCCCCTTCCTCGGTCTCCTCGGGCGGGGTCCCCTTGGGGAACGGGTGTAGCAGTCCTCTCTGTCCCCCTTGTTCGCGGTGCCGGAGGCCTGGTGACCCCCGGTTTCCAAGGGCAGTGATAACGGTTATGGCCCGGCCTGCCACACCGATAACAATGGTCGTATCTCCACGGACACTCCGTCACCTGGTGCGCTCCCACACATATGGGGCAAGGCCTCCCAAACGGTCTGGGTCCTGCTCCCGCCACCCTTGCGAAATCGCTTTCCGTCCTCGGGCGTTTGTGTACCGGGCCCTCCGTCGGTCCGGGATAGGCAACTCTCTCTCGCGCGCGCATCTCGGCTAGTTCCTGCTCTGCTCGCAGGGCTAACATAACTGCCTCGTTGAAGGTGGGGAATCCGGTTGGTGGCATCCCCCGCTGGACGTCGTTCCTAGCGCCCCGCTGGGTGTGGTCAACACCTTCAAGTTCTCGGATCAGTAAGCCCAATCGTTCCGTAAGGGTCAGCATTTGTCCTGCTATATCGCGCAGCTGATTTAGGAGTAAACGGCTGGCTGCTGCTGCGGGATCCATCTGTTCGTTACGAATCGATTAGTACTCGGTGGCCAACCTTGGCCGTCTGCTGCTGTAGACAAAGAAACCACGTCAATCCTATGGCTATATCCCTAGCACATCGTCTCACGGTTTCACCTATGTTACGTTCCCGTTTCCCCGTACTCTCTCGTACTACACCTACACCTTGGTTATCTCATTTCCAATTTGCTTGTGGTACCTAGCACTGTGGATGTAAATCACGTCTACTATGGTTGTGGTTGTATCTCTCTGATACCATTTAATCTGTCACGCCCCCGGGGGTTTTTGAGTCATGTGAAGCGGAAAAACGTGTCTATTTTTTTTTTTCTTTTTAATAAGGAAACATAATCTTCAACCCCGGTGCGTGCCAGACCGCCACATACGCAAATTCACTCTGTCCACGGACAGAGTCTCCTTTGCATATGCACGGCGTCTTATTTACAACATGTCATTCAATCACAAATATTATGCATCAATTCCCAACCAACAACCATACCGTAGACGTTCACCATCAATTATAGCAAGTTAATTAAGCGGCATCACTGTTTGGAAAGGATAAAGCCCAGAGTTGAAAACCCGTGCCCACACGGCACTTCATTTTGAGAAAACATTTTCGCAATCCTTTAACTCATCATGAAAACATGCCGCACATAAGAACACTACTAAAAGTATCATACTATAACCTACACCTCATCCACAGAGCTAATACAAGTTCACAACTAAGCCATCCACAAGCAAAATAAAGATTCATGCATAAGGAAATGAGTTGGAGTCAAAAGAATCAAGATAACCAAGTGTCCGACTACGGTCCTCACTACGCAGTCCCACCGTCACCCCGGCTGACGCACCTAATAGCAGTACCTGTCACGGAGTGGGTAACGTCAGTGACAAACAAAGTAGATGTCTAATAGTAACAAGAAGGGAAAACAAACCGAATACACCGAGTACCCCGTAACCTTTCGTTAAACCCCCTGTGCATATTTTAAGCTGGGCACCAGTCCCAGAGTACCTGTCGGGGTGACTAAAGTCCCCCCTCGTGCACAAACACCTTTTTGATGCTTTAACCACTTCACGGGGCTAGTGCGGCCCCTATAGCAGCCGTGAAGAGGTCCTCACGGCTCCCACTCCTTTGTGAGGCACACGGGTCAAAAAGACCACTTTTCCGGAAAAGTACACCATGCGGTGGCCCGGTCCGCCAGTGTACGTGCAGCATCCGTCACCGGATTGCCAAAATTGGCGTGTAGTGAGCACCGCGACCGCAGCCGCTTAAATTGTCAGATAAAATATCTTTAATCGAAAGGTTAGCTTACCATCTACTTTGTTAGGTAAATTAAAGAATACTTTAATGGCGATAAATGCACTTACTGCACTTGTTGCACTTATGGCAACTCTACCCACCTGGTTGGAGAGAAGACGGGTCACCCGAGCCCTTTGCACTCTCCCGCTGCGCACCCGGACCTATATAAAGTCCGCACGGACACTAAGGTCAGAAAATATACTAACATATCGCAATAGAAAAATACCCCACATTATTATTTACAAAAGTCCGGCACCGTCCCGCTGTCCGGCGGGGCACCCATGCCTTGAACGGCCGTCACCGTCCGTCGGAGCCGCGCATGGCGGGGCTCCGCGGACGGCGTCCTCACAGCACCCAGCGCGGCGTTCGCGCGGTGCTCGTGCGGACACGGGTCCGCGCGGCGCCCGCGTGAACGCCCGCGCGGCGCCCGTGCGGCACCCCGCGCGGGTGCCCGGGCGGCACCCCGCGCGGGTGCCCGGGCGGCACCCCGCGTGGCTCCCCGCGCGGGGCCGCCCGCGCGGCACCCCGCGCGGGTGCCCGCGCGGCACTCCGCGCGGGGCCGCCCGCGCAGGCCCGCCCGCGCGGGGCCGCCCGCGCGGCACCCCGCGCGGGTGCCCGCGCGGCACCCCCGCGGGGTCGCCCGCGCGGCACCCCGCGCGGGGCCGCCCGCGCAGGCCGCCCGCGCGGGGCCGCCCGCGCGCACCCCGCGCGGGGCCGCCCGCGCGGCACCCCGCGCGGTGCCCGCGCGGCACCCCGCGCGGGGCCGCCCGCGCAGGGCCGCCCGCGCGGGGCCGCCCGCGCGGCGCCCCGCGCGGGGCCGCCCGCGCGGCGCCCCGCGCGGGTGCCCGCGTGGCGCCCACGCGGCACCCCGCGCGGCACCCCGCGCGGGGCCGCCCGCGCGGCGGCCGCGCGGTGTCAGCGCGGCGCCCGCGCGGGTGTGACCCGCGCGGCGCCGCCGCCGCTTGCGGTGGCGCCCGGTCGTCCGTGTGTTTCTCCCCTTCACCCCGCGCGATGCCCTAGTGGCACCGCGCGCCTCCTTTGTCCGTTCCGTTCGTCTAACATAACTACGATGACGACGACGGTAACGGGGACGGGGGAGAAATTCAAGAAACCTAAAACGGGCGACTAGGAAAATTCGGAAAAATTATTAAAAATATAAAACTGACCGGAGATCTTCGGGAAAGTGTCCGGTCACGTTTCTTGCCCTCGGGTCGGCGTTTGGGACGATTGGTTCCTTCTCCTTTCTCCGGTTATGGATCCGCTCTCTCTTTTCTCTTACTTTTCCTCACCGGTTGGGGGTTTCGTTAGCACGAAAGAGGAGGGTTTGAGGAGGCGGTAAAATAAGAATAGGGTTTCGCTCGGCGCTCGGTAAACAGGAGAATAAATAGTTCTCCCCATTTACTTATCCAAAATCACGCCAAAAATCCCTTCGGATATTTTCGGTTCGATTAATTAATTTATTAATTAATTAATCCCTACCGATAACCCTATCTTTAACTTCCTTAATTTTACGTACGTAGGAAAACCCGAATCTCCCCGTTTCTATCTCTCACATAAATATCGGCTGACGGGATATTAAATCTTAAAATCTGACCACCGGTTATTTAATCACCTTAAATTCTGACCACCCGATTATTTAACCACCCTTATTAAATTTTAGTCACCGATTATTTAATCACCTTTATTAAATAATCTTGTGGGAAACAAATCCCCGATTTAAATATCCCGATTTTATCTCTTATCTAATGCACGAGATAAAATCCCACAATTTAAATCCTAAATTAATACGTACGTAGGAGGATTTAAATTTCCCTCACCGGATAATTAGTTAATTAATTAATTAATTACCCCTACGAGATAACCCACCTTATCTCTAACGGGTGCAAGATATTTTGCACGGTCCCCGATGCGTGACTAATTACCGCAACGCTAAGGATCCCGTTCCGGGAGATCCCGATATCGGATTTCGAATCCGATCGCACCGTCGGTCATCGTTTTTCGCGCTCTATTGCAGAAAAATACACACACCTAGTCCCGGCCGACTTAAGGAAATTAAATAAATTTTATTTCGCTTAAGGCCTAAGCGATTACATGTGAGTTCAAAAATACCCGAAGGGTCGGATCACTACATAACTATTCTAGAGTAAATAATCAAAGGTAAAAGAGAAAAGTAAAAGATAATGTAAATAACACATTCGGATTTGGGACTCGTAATTTTGGAGGTTTGCGCTGATGCCGACTCCTAGGGCATAGGCCCATTAGATGAGGTACTTTCAAAAGGTTAAAAAGTTAAAAGGTAATGTAAATGCACCTTCAGATTTGAGGCTCGTCATATGAGGGTGAGCGTACTTAGCGGCCCCTAGGGCATGGACCCATCGAATGAGCTACATCCAAAAGGTTAAAGATAAAATATATTGCAAATGATACCTTCAAATTTTAGACTCGTTAATGCGGAGCATGACTCCTAAGGCACGGGCCCATCAGACGAGATATTTTCGATAGGCTAAAAATAAAGAAAAAGAAAGTGACAAAATATGGTTGGGTTAGGTGTAGCCCTTAAAGCAGCATAGTGGTCGAGTTGTGGTATAGTGGCCTAGTGTGGCATGGCATTGTAGCATTATGGTATTGGGTATGGACTAGTAGTGTCACACCCCCGGGGTAAACCAGAATTAGGGCTCGTCAATAGATCCGTCGTGTATGCGGAATTTTCCCCGCACACGAAGCGCCACAATTTGCTCAAATATAAGAGGAGTATACAAAAGTGCAAAAGGACAGAGCTGTAAACTAAAACCCTCTTAGACAAAAATTATATAAGTAAAAACATAAGTACAGTAATATCTCCCAGAGTACAAATATACAAGTGTCATCTCTCAGAAATATAATATACAACCAGCTGGCTAAAGTCAGACCCAAATATACAGTAGTCTGAACAGCCGAACTATAAACAAAATAGGTAATATAACACTGGGTCTACCACTAGCTCTCAAGATGGTAGGAGATCTATCTAGCCATCGATCCCTTTCACCATGATCCGCCGACACGGCAACAGCCGCGAAGAACCATAAAAAAGGAGAAAAAAGGGGGAAGCAACAACTGGTGTGAGAATTACTAAAAGCTAGTAGTTCTCAGTGGGTATATCATCAAAACCCCGACCTACCCACCAAGTCTACTAGAGGCAAGAATAGAAGAAAGCGGTAAAATAGGAAAGTAAAGCTGCTGATATAAAAACTACCTCTACTATGCCTCTAAATACCCGGTCCCGCCCGCACAACCATCATAGCCGGTCACACTAACAACCGTGTATCGCCGACGTGGAATCATACTCCAATATCAATCTAGCCGCCTACTTCGGAGTGGCACTCGAGAGGCGCGATCCTGCTCGAGAAACGTAACCAAGTTGAGTATGTAGCAGGCTAAAGTCATAACTATGCTCAAGTGGAAGACTCTATCCACTAATGTAATCCCGGCCCCAAACCAATGCATGATCTCTAATCGGTCCAACCGCCCAAAATCCGTGGTTACCGAATATCCAGCGAGTCAACAATCCGGTGCTAACCCATCCCGATTCGATATATGATCTCTAATCAGTCCAACTGCGGAAAATCCGCGCTTACCGAATATCCCACGAGTCAACAATCCGGTGCTAACCCACCCCGACTCGATACATGATCTCTAATTGGTCCAACTGCCCAAAATTCGCGGTTTCCGAACATCCCACGAGTCAACAATCCGGTGCTAACCCACTCCGACTCGATCGCCGCGACTACACTATCCCTAGGCCCATGCTCAAAGCCCCGAGCAATATGAATCATAACGGAAAGAAAAATTTGAGTTTTCTCCTAAGTTTAGTTCCAACATGGATAGTGTAGCAAAAAGAGAAAGTAACCTATCAAGATGTCTATAAAAGCATGCAAGTGTCCTCCCACAAGATAGGTTCAATTCACAATACGACAACATGTTTAAGCATGATTTACACAAGTATAGGAATCATGGATCAACAAACATCATGCTGAAATTAAGTAGGCTAAGTGAGTGTGTCGTAGTTTGGATGTGCTCTAAAAACCCACTTGGAAAATTATCAATCCAAAATTCGATCGAGCTAAAGATCGGCGAGCACGATCCTTAGGCTCCCATGGTTCTAATAAACCAAAAAGCCCTCTGTAATATCACAATTGTTCATGTAACGTTTTACCCTCCTACTAATAAAGTTTAAGTTATGGAAAATTGAATTAATGGATTTACTTAAGTTGATAATCTTGAGGTGTGGATATTTTTCTATGATAGGGCTCGAAAAACGGTGAACGGCGGTGCGACCGGATCCGAATTCCGACTTACGGATACCCCAGAAAGGGGTTGTTAGGATCGTGGTAACCGGAATGTGCATTGAAATCCGTGCAAGTGATCGTGCATGCTTTTCGAGGAGATAAAGAATTATCTCTAAGGAATAAATAAATAAATAAGTAATTAATTAATTAAAGATTTAAATACCCAATGTGGATTTCGACGGTACGTACCAAGAAACAGAATTTACTTCTTCCGAAAAAGAAACCCTAGTTGGAGAGAAAAGAAAGAAAGAGAAAAAAGCGAAACCCTAACCAGAAGAGAAAAGAAAGAAAGAAGGAGAAAGCGGAGGGACCCGATCATCCCGACGAACGTGCCGGAGCCGGGAGCGTGAACGGATCGCCTTCTCTGACGAATCGCGGTAAGTGATGTTCCTTTCGGTTTTAGTTTCGAGTTTTGTTGTCATTGTTTTGGTTTGCCGTTCTTGTTACCCTTAATGCCGCTGCCGCGAAGCCCTAGGGCACCGCCGCCGACGCCGCCGTCGCCGCCGCCACAAAGCCCTAGGGCACCGCCGCCGGCGCACCGCGTGCGGCGCCGCGCGGGGCAGGCGCCCGCGCGGCTGCACTGCACGCGGCGCGCGCGCGTGCCACGCGGGGCTGGAGCCCGCGCGGTCGCGCCGCATGCGCCGCGCAGGCAAGAGCCCGCACGGCCGCCGCCGCACCGCGTACGGCGCCGCGCGGGTCAGGCGCCCGCGTGGCTGCACCGCACGCGGCGCGCGCGTGCCGTGCGGGGCTGGAGCCCGCGCGGCCGCGCGGCATGCAGCACGCGGGCTAGAGCCTGCGCGGCCGCGCAGCATTCGGCGCCCGCGCAGCCGCGGCATGGGCCGCGCGGGGCTGGGGCCCGCGCGGCCGCAGCCTATGCCGCTCGGGGCTGGTGCCCGCGCGGCCGCGGCACGCGGCGCGCGGGGCTGGGGCCCGCGCGGCCGCGGCATGCACCGTGCGTCGCTAGCGCCCGCGCGGCCGCGGCTTGTGCCGCGCGGGGCTGGTGCCCGCGCGGCCGCGGCACGCGCCGCGCGGGGCCGGTGCCCGCGCGGCCGCATGGCATGCAACGACGCGGGGTGGGCCGCGTCGCCCGTCGCGCGTCGTCATGTAGAGTCCTGGCGTCCCCTTGCCCTTGTATACCCCCTTTTTATTTTGACGGGACTGGTAGGAAAACTTTTCACCGCTTTCGGCAATGGACTGACCGGGGCCGCTAGTATTTTTTCTGCGTTTGAGCTCGAAGAACGGAGGGCGGCAAAGCGAACGAATTCGGATTCCGACTTACGGATCTCCCGGAATGGGGGTCAAAGCGTTTGCTTTGAGTAGTGCATCGGAATCCGTGCTAGGTGGCTGGTACGCTTTTCGAGGCGATCGGATTTTTCTTTTTTTTATGTCAGTGGCTTATTTTATCTTTTGGGTGGTACCTCGACCTTTCGGTTTTTCGTTTAGGGTCCTAATTTAATATTTTTTTTAGTTGACTAAGGTGGGGCAGAAATTCGAGAATTTTTGGGCTGATCATCGGGACTTGCGGATATTTTCTGGTACTAGAGCTCGCAAAACGGTGAACGGAGGCGCGATCGGATTCGAATTTCGACTCCCGGATCTCCCAGAATTAATTTTTGAAGTTTGGACCCCTTTTTAGGTGCTCCGGGATCCGTGCGAGCATTTGACACGCTTTTCGAGATAATCTTAGCCGTCGGTTTTTATTTCGGCAATTTTAGGGTTTCTTTACAATCGGGGGGGGGGGGGTCGTAGGGTTTTTTCCTCCTTGGGTTCTCTCTTGACGGCTAGGGTTTAAGGCGGCCCTGTTAAGAAAGGGAAGGGGAAAAAAACCCCGATTTATATTTCCTCTCTTTTCAACCGAGGGCGTGAGGAACTGAGATGGAGATGAGGAGAAGGAAGGACGATCGCACGCCCTGCGGAATCCGGCGAAAGAGAGCGGGACGATCCTCTTCCTTCCTCCCTCACCGGCGAAAACAAGGTGAGCGGTTCGGGTCTTCCTGGTTATCTTTTTCGGTATAAGATTCTCTTTCTTTTCGTGTTGCGTGCGAGGCATGTTGCCGAACGGGAGGCCGCCGCCGCCGCTACCATGTTCGCGGGGTCGTCGCCGGAGTCGCACGGGAGCGAAAACGGAGAGAAAACGCGAAAACTAGGGCTCACTGTGCTGTCCGTACGGCCGCGGTCCACAGGCCCCGGCGTGCACCCGGTGCACGCCCCGCAGCCTCGGAGGTGCAGACCCGGCGCACGAAACCGTGCGCCGGGCTACACACCGTGCGCGGTGCACGCTCCAGGCGTGCACCCGGCGCACGCATCGGCAGCCAGAGCCGCCGACCCGGCGCACGCTTTCGTGCGCCGGCCCAGCCCGCTCGGGTGCGGTGCACGCTACGGCGTGCACCCGGTGCTCACCGCAGGCCCCTGTGGCCGTGAGCCCGGTGCACGCTCGTGTCGTGCACCGGCCCGGCCCAGGATGCGCGGTGCACGCTTCCTGCGTGCACCCGGCGCATGCCGCGCAACCGCCGACGCTGTAAACCCGGTCCACGCCTGGACCGTGCACCAGCCTTCAGCCAAAGAGCCCAGAAGCTCCGTTTTTGGCCCGTTTCGCGCCGTTTTTGAGTGTTTTTAACCACGAAGATGTTTTTAACAAGTATAATCTTTATTGTAGCTATCTGGGCACACGGCGAGGGTGTTTTAGTTGGAGTTTCCACACGTCTTCTCCTTCGTGTTTGAGGTGGGTTTCATTTTGGTACTTAGCGCCGATTTCCGGCGGTCGTTTTTACTCCTGATCTTACATGATGTTGCTAAACATGATAGCGGATATAGTTTTTACTCATGATCTTACATGATGTTGCTAAATATGATAGCGGATATAGTTTTTACTCCTGATCTTACATGATGTTGCCAAACATGATAGCGGATATAGTTGTTACTCCTGAGTTTACATGATGTTGCTAAACATGATAGCGGTTATAGTTTTACTCCTGATTTTCATATGATGTTGCTAACATGATAGTGGTTATAGCTTTACTCTTGATTATATATTATGATGCTAACATGATAGCGGTTATGGTTACTTTGCTCGAGGCTGCAACACGCGCACCCGCGGTTTGGCCACCGCGAAGGGTGCGCTTTTCCGGAAAAGCGGTCTATGACCCGTGTATACCCACGAGGTGACGTAGTGGGGCCCCTGTAGTTGTGGGGTTTGAGGCGCCGAGGTGCGAGCGGTGCGACCCGTCGGTTTAGTTGCCCGATGTGGTCGGGTTTTGCAGGTACGGTGCGACCCGTCGGTTTAGTTGCCCGACGTGGTCGGGTATTGCAGGTACGGTACGGCCCGCCGGTTTAGTTGTCCGACGTGGTCGGGTATTGCAGGATACAGGGGTACGGGTTATCTTTTCCCTCTTGGGAGGGTGGTTGCTCCGTTTTGCTTTACGGTTTGTTTTACTATTTTTCCTGCTCTACTATTGTTATTCGTCACTGACTTCCCACTTCGTGACAGGGTCCAGACGGGGGGAGAGGTAGGCGACGGTGAGGACGGGGCAGGAGCTTCTGGGTCGCTGGGGACCCCGGACTGTCTTTCCTTTTTCTATCTTTGCATTTCATTCACATTTGTAGTTCTTTGTGTGGTTCTCGATACCCTCGTGGGGTCGGTGTGGATGTCGGCATGGTCTCTATTTGGTAGTTCTCTTATGTATTTATCTTTCCTTTCACTTCTCTTGGCCGTTTGGAAAAGAAAAAGAAAAACCAAAGAAAAGATTGCGAAAACTGTTTTCAAAAATTTAAGTGTCGTGTGGGCACTGATTTCAAAACCCTGTGGATTTATGGATTGTGGAAACGAATTTCAAAACTCAAGTGTCGTGTGGGCACTGTTTTCAAAACCCTGTGGATTTATGCTATTTTCGAACGCGTTTTCAAACTCTGGGTGCCGGGTAGGCGCCGTTTTCAACGACTGTGGATTTATCCTTTTAAAAATCTCTTGGCCGTGCTTTTTACTCAGTTATGGTACATAGTTGTATGTTAGAACTGTTGTGATTGAATGGATGATTGCATTTGGGACTTGTATTAGTTGCTACGCCGTGCATATACAGAGGAGACTCTGTCTGTTTGCAGAGTGATTCTGTGTATGCGGCGGGTCTGGGCATGCGCCGGGGAAGAAGGTTTATTTTTCAAAAAAAAATTTACGCGCCAAATGAGTACCTTTTGTGAACCGTTTCCGCTAAAACAAACCCCCGGGGCGTGACACGTCACCACCGCCGTGCCGAGTCGTGGTTAGTGTTTTTGGGTTTTTGGACTCAGTTTATTTACTGTTTATGTTTCGGATCTGACTGCGGTTCTTTTGGGGACTACTTTTAGGTCCGAGTGCCGATTTTGAGCGTGGTTCGGTCTCAGGTGTTCCGGTCAGCACATTCGAGGTGGGTACGTTTGGTTATTTTCAGTGTAATGTCGTTCCCGTGTATTTCATATGATTAAAGTAGATGTTTTGGTAAACTATCTAATCCCATTGCATGTAAATCCTGTTTTGTATTCTAACTGAGGCGGCTGAGGTCGCAGTACTGTTTTATGTTCTAACTGAGGTGGCTGAGGTCGCAGTTTCGTTTTATATGCTCGTATTGTTTACACGCACACCGACGGTCTGGCCACCGCATTGGGTGTATTTTTTCAAAAAGATGGTAAGGATTACCCGTGTACCCCACAACTAGGGATGATGGGGACCCCTCACGGTGAGGCAAACTGCTACTTGGGCAGTGGAGGGGTTGGAGGCACCAAGAATTGAGCACGGTATTTGGGGTTGGGGCCCAACTTGTTTTTAATTCTGGGGTAGGGACCCAGTTTGATTTGTGACAGGGATTTAGCGGTACATGAGGGGGAAGTAAATGCTCCGGTTTATCGGTTTGTCTTTTCAGTTTATTGCATTTACTTGTTTATATCTACTTTATCAGTCACTGACTACCCACGCTGTGACAGGTCCGAGCAGGGGTGGGAACCGGGACGACGGTGAGGCATCGGTTAGAGGACCCTAGCCATGGTGGCTATTAAACTTTACAGTTTATGGTTATTTCTTTAATGTTTGGTTAGTATAACTGTGAATTACTTGTGTGTGGTTTCTTGTGGATGTTGGATTGAGGACTTAGTGTAGGAATATCTACTTATATTTGTGAATCTTGAGATGTATGGATGCGGCTCGTTTTCAAATACAAACATGCTTTCAAAAGCGTTTTCAAACCAAGTGTCGTGTGGGCACTGATTTCAAAATCTGTGGATTTATCCTTTCAAGCAAGGTTGCCTTAAAAGAGATTGCGAAAATATTTTGTAAAACTGCGTGTCGTGTGGGCACCGTCTTTCAAACCCATGGTGATTATGATAGTATGGTTTAGTGTAATCTCTCCTTGTTGTCGTTCAATGATTGCACGGTTAAAGTATTTGTCGTGCTCGGAACGTCGTACATATACAAAGGAGGCTCCGCCCGTTTGGGAAGTGAATTTGTATATGTGGCAGGTCTGGCGCGCACCGGAGGCGAGGTTTCAAAGAAAAAAAAAAAAAATGTATATGTTTTCCGCTCTTTTAGAACCTCCGGGGCATGACACCCTCAAAAACTCATGCCGGATTGAGCACAAAAGCGAAAACACTGCCCTCAGTGCAGAATTCGAGCGAACGGCATAAGTGAGGAAAGAATGCAAAATCTGTAGTAATTACCTCAATAGGATGCCCCAAATTTGGTTCCTAAGTTCCTCTCTCACTTAGGAACATCCAAGAATTATTGAAAAACTATTCTCATATAGTCTCGACTTTTTAGGGTAGATCTTTTGCGCTTGCGAGTATTTTTTCTGCGGTAGAGCTTGTTAAACGGAGAAGGACGATGCGATCGGATCGGAAATCCGACTTACGGATCTTTCGGAATGAGGGTTTCAATATTAGCAGGTCCATAAAGGTAAGTTCTGACATCCTAGGAACCCGCTATGTATTTTGGTGCATCAGGATCCATGCTAACGGTTACGGGACGGTTCGGAGGATCAGCACGCTTATCGAGGAATCGTCTAAAAATATCTTTAAAATATCGGATATTGGGATTTTCATACGTACAAAGAAAAATAAATAAATAAAATATTAATAAAAAGATATTAATATCCCAAATACCGTATAACCCTAATTTTGAGAAAAGATCGTTCCTCTTCCTCATTCCTCTTTGCGCGTGCCGAAGACCAAGACCGGAAGCGTCCCCGATACCGAAGAGCGGGTCCAGAAACACAACCGTCCACGGAGATCGGGATCGTGTTGTCTTCTCCGTCAGAACTAGGTTAGCACCCTTTTCACTTTGTGAATCTTGACCTTTTGTTATCGTTACTTTAGTTTCTTGGCGTTCTTGAGTGTCGTTGGTCGGTTCCGTTTGTCAGTTTTTGATCGTTAGTATTTTTCATGATTTGTGTTGTGGGTCTCGTCTCTTAGTTTTCGATAATTTAGTTTTACGTTAGGGTTCGTTGGTTTTGTTCAGTTAGATCGTTGGTTCGTATGATGGGTTTCGTTCGGTGATTTTGTTCAGTTTGATCGTTGGTTCGTATGATGGTTTTCGTTCGATGATTTTGTTCAGTTCGATTGTTGGCTTTCGTTCGTACATCTTGTTTTTGGTGACGAGTTTTTAGGTTTTCAGCGGGGACGCTAAGGATCGTCGACGGTGGCTCCATCGCCGCTCGATGCCCTAGTCGAGCCGCCGCCGCCGCCACCGCTCGATGCCCTAGTCGAGCCGCCGCCGCCGTCGCCGCTTGATGCCCCAGCCAATCCGCCGCCGCCACCGCCGCCGCTCGATGCCCTAGCCGAGCCGCCGTCACCGCCGCCCAAGCCGTGCCGCTGCGTCCACTGCCGTGCGCTGCCACAGCAGGCCGCGCACCGCTGAGGCGCTGTCGCCGCACTGCGCGGGCTGCTGTGCGCTGCTTGCGCGTGCCTGCGCGGGCTATGCCCGCGCGGAGCTACCGCGCTCCGCGGGCTACGACCGTGCGCGCTGCTTGCGCGTACCCGTGCGGGGCTGCCGCGCCACTACCGTGCCTGCAGGGGCTACCGCGCTGCGCTGCCTGCCGCCCGCGCGCGCTGCTTGCGCATGCCCGCGCGGGGCTGCCTCACTGCTTGCGCGTGCCCGTGCCGGGCTGTGCCCGCGCAGGGCCGCCGCACCGCCGCTAAGTCTGCTTGGGTCGAGCCGCTGCTATCGACGGTTTCGCTCGACGATTTTGGCTTGACAGTTTTTGTTTGACCATTTACTTGGCGTTTTCGTCGACGGTTTTGCTCGACGGTTTTGGCTTGACAGATTTTTCTTGATGGTTTTACTTGGCGTTTTCGTCGACGGTTTTTGGCTTGACGGTGCAGTCCGCTTGACGGTGCAGTTCGCTCGACGCAGTTGTTTTCGCTTTTTATCATATGAGCCTCCGCTCGGTTGTTTTTCGTCGCGGACTTCGTCAAGGCAACGATTGGAACCTGTTTTCCGTCAGTTGCCTCGTCGACAGTCGGACCGCATCGGAAGTACGGTTTTTGCAACCAGAGAGATTTTTTGGACACAAAGTCTTTCGTCGGTTTCTATTTTGCGGATAGAAGGGGTTTTGGGTACAGTAGTCGGGACCACTAAATTTGCCAGTTCGTGGGGGGGTAAAATGTTGATTGGTGTTTTGGATATTTTATTAGGCCCGCGGGTGGTGTTGTTTGCTTTGGAGGGTCGCAGGCACGGTCGTTTATCTTTGTTTCAGGTGGGTACCTTTTTCTTGCATTTTGGTTGTGGTCTCATATGCAATATGTAAGAGTAAAGTAGATGTGCTAATGATTTTTGACTAACCCCTTTTCGCATGAGTATCCCTATTATTACACATTGACATTAGTCACTATGCTCATGGCTGCTTGCACGCACACCCGCGGTTTGGCCACCGCAGTGGTGTACTTTTCCAAAAAGGTGGTACGTTGATCCGTGCACCCCACAAGGTGACGTAGTGGGGACCCATCGTGGTTACTTAAGGTGCTGCACAAGTGCCGTGGAGGGGTTAAAAGCAACAAGGTAAGAGCAAGGTGTTTTCTTTTGCATGCACTGTTTCGTTTTACAGGGGGTTACTGTTGATCCATTCGGGAGAGTGTGGATGCTCTGGTCTTCGGTTTGCTTTATTTCCAGTATTTATAGCATTTTGCACATCTTACATTTACCTCTTACTCTTTGTGTCGCTGACTTCCTATACTGTGACAGGTTCAGTCAGGGTGGGATTCGGGACGACAGTGAGGCTGCGACTAGAAGAATTTAGCTTTATTCTTGGCCGGTGACTTCTTCCCTTCTACTTAGTTGTTATTTCAGTTGGTTAGATTTTGTGCTTGTGATTCTATTTTCGTAGATGGTGTGGATGTTGGGATGGACTTGTGACATTGTGATTGACCGGTTTTACTTATGTACTTAGTTATGCGTTTTGGACGGCCGTTTTAAAACACAGAAAAGAGATTGTGAAATCGTTTTAAAAACTGGGTGTCGTGTGGACACCGTTTTGCAAATCCGTGGTTTTATCCTTTTAAAGCTATAATGCCATTCGGAAAAGAGATTGCGAAAACGTTTAAAAAACCAGGTGTCGTGTGGACGCCGTTTTCCAAACCCGTGGCTTTATCCTTTCAAACTTTCGTTGGTCAATGTGATTGTTGAATGTTTAATAGTTCCTTTTTTAGTCTTCACCTTGACTGGTGTGGTTAAAGTACAGTGTGGTTTTTGTACGCCGTGCATACGTTAGGGGGATCCGGTTAGTGTTACCGAGAATGCTAACGTATGTGGCGGGTCTGTGCACGAGATCGGTGGGGTTTTCTGTCAAAAAAAAAATAAAAAAAATTATTGCGCTATTTTTTTGCTTCATTAAACTCACGGGGCGTGACAGATTAAGATGGTATCAGAGAAAAACGACTTAACCACGGTAGTCGGTGTCCAACTTCCACAGAGTGCAATGCCACTAGCAACTAACCAATGAGGTAATCAAGTAATAGGTGTGTAGAGCGCGAGTATTTTTTTGGGGGTTGGGGGGGGGGGGGGGGGGGGGGGGGGGGGGGGGGGGGGGGGGGGGGGGGGAGGTCATAGAGCTAGATCAGTTAGGTCTAGGGTTGACTTGGTTTTTATGTATGCAGAGTTAATGGCCCGACCTACGAAAAAGGTCCACGGAGCGATGCTTTTCAGGTAGTACCAACAGCAGGACTGCCCACCTCTCAAGAGGTGGATGGCAGGGCCATTTTAGTGGAGCAAGTTTTGGCCGACATCCGTGCTCGGCAGGAGGGCTATGAGCATCATCGGGACAAGAAATGTGAGGACCCGAATCCCCGCTTAAGGGTTTATTGATAGATTAGTGGCTTCTGGGAGTATTTGTGCGCGTGTCGGGCCCAAGAAATGAATTCCTGGTGTAAAATGGGAGTAAGTTTGCTTAACCGGAGGCCTTTGAAAATTTTAGAAGTGGAATTGGGCCAAATGGACATCGGATTTGGAGTCAGCGCGCGAAAACGATGAAGATGGACTATTTACTTGATTTTTTTCGGAGCCTGGAGGAGAAAACATGGATTTCGAGGTGTGTGGGCACTATTCCGGCGGCCGGAGAGGCGCCAGCGGCGGCGGCTAGCGGCGGAGCACGGCGGCGGGCGGAGGCGCAGCCGCTTGGTCCACCGTGGAGGTGTGCACCCGGGCGCGGGACACGTGGCAGCACCCGGTTGGCCGGCGCAGCAGGCGCGGTCCACGGGAAAGGCGCGGGTGTACGATGGACCGCAGGGTGACACGTGGCTCTCGGGTTGGCGTGCCCTTGTGCCAGGGTCGCCACGCAAGTGTTGGGGGCAGGTGGCCGTACGGCGGCGGTTGGGGGGGAACGTTGTGGCGACACGTGGCGCCCCGTGGTTTGGCCGGAGCGCAGCCGCCCACGCCCGCGTTGTCTGGGACACGCGGCGCTCCGCGAATGGCGGGCGCGC